>JABWIB010000749.1:64894-100268 GCA_016617825.1 Platyplectrum ornatum | reverse complement strand
ACATTTAATGGTATAAACACACATACGCATTTGTCCAATGTTAGAAGAATTCTTACTCCCTCTTAGCAAAAGGCTTTATTTGTATCTAAATAGTTTCTAGCTAGAATTCTCGCAGGTAGGAGATGAAAGATTAGATTGGCTTCCGGTCGGTCCTTCTCCCCCACCCCCCTATTAAACTAGATGGGAGGAAGGAGGATTGGTTTGCCCTGAACGGATGCTCATACAGGATCAGCTCCAATGGTTTACCAAGAGGTAAACGTCACTTACGCTTCTGAAATTAAGCAGACTAAAATTGTGACTATGGACTAACTCAAGCTCTTCGGGTGTGCGGGAGTGGGTAGTGATCTGCCCACTGGCACCAGTGGGTGGTTCTTTTTTGTCTGCCCTACTCTGTAGTTTTGTGTAGCATTAGCCGACACACAAAACTTCAGAATATGGTATTTAGTCAAAGCGGCGCCTGTATTTCCCTATTTGTTATGGCCAGGAAGTTGATGGGTCTCTGAGACTTGTCTGATGACATTTTACTGTATTTGCTTTCTGCCTTTGCTCTGTGCCTCCATTAAATGGCAAATATTTCCTAAGCCCCTTTAATTCTCTTTAATTCTGTGTCTGTCATTTTTTTCTAGATTACAGTAAGTTTGGGAGTGTGGGTCTCCATCATCTATTCTAGTGTAATTTGGGTAGGTGGGGAAGAAGGACTGGCCCTGCATTCCAACCATGTTCTGACCACAAACGTTCAGAAGTCTCTCCAGAAGTCGGCCATCGGACAGAAGTCTGGATATGGTCCTACATATCTGATAATTGTGTTGTGACACACTGATAGAGCTTGAGAAACATATTCTTATCCTATCGCAATATTTTTGCACCTAATGCAATTACTTCTGCCTCTGTAAAGAAAATGACTGTATTATTATATGGTTTCCTAGAAGTCTCTCCATGAGGAATGTTTCTGAGCATGGACCTTTGCAAAACGCTTTGATTATTTGCCTTTGCACCATTTAATAACAAATGATCTTGGATGTAGGACAAATTAACCAGAAAGCGGCCACCAACAAACAGAAGTCACTGTGGACTAATTTAGAAAGGCAATTGTGCCACTAACTTTACTGGGGTAAACCGCTATCTGTAGAATTTAGTTTTGTTAGATCATATATATATATATACACACACACACACACACACACACACACACACAGTGTGTACAAGTCATTTATCTCCTACACTACTAGATGGTTTGGATCTATACACTCCCAGGACTTATAGCCAATTCAGGCCTCTGTAGAATTGGTCTTCCTTCAGCAGAAACCTGTGTCTGGAGGGGTACAACAGAGTGACATTGCCAAACGCCCTACAGTATCCCATGTGATTGTAGGTTGGCTGGCTGTCTTGGTTCCCCCTTACCTCAGGGCACCCCTAATAGTTACCATATGTTCAGTAAAAATGTTTTTAGAATAATAAATAACTGTCTCCTCTTAGCACAAGGGCACAGTACATATTGTAAAGGGCACGGTACATATTGTACAGGGCAACGAGCAGTAAATAATATAGTGAAGGTGTTAATATTGAGAAAACCATCAATCTTGTTTAAAAAAAACCGCTGTGATGTTCAACCGAGCACAATATTCTGTAAATACTTAACTACTAAACCTTGCAAAAAACCACCCATAGGTATCTGAACGCCAGATTATAGGAAAAAAAGCTATAAAGCTATGCCATTTTGATCTGCAAACATAAGAGTCTATAAACTAGATTTGTTTGCCTCCTCCAAAATGTTATCCTTTATGATTTAAATCCTTTGATTTGTCTGATACTGCTTTGAACCGGATTGTATAGTACAGTAATAGCATAGGGGATAGACAGAGAAAATAGCTAGGAATAGCCTATCATTGAAAATGTTCCTTTGATGTGAATTGTATTTCAGTTGTGTCTCAGTTAGGTAAATATACTTTTAAAATAGATAGCCCAGAGCACTTTAAAGACTGACTGACCACTTACATGGAAATGGATGAGATGTGTCATCTCCTCCCATATTGGTTTTACATTTCTCCTGCTATGTGAATAATGCCCAGAAATTGTATACACAAAAGATGTGTTAAGACTGAGGAGTGAACAGTAATTGAAAGCAAGTGATTTTAGTGTTTTAACTTCAGCTCTCCTATGAACAAGCCGTTACTTCCTTTCTAGTTTCTAGCCCTCTCTTCTCCGTTACAATTTCCCCCCTTGGCATACTTAATGCATTCTCAGTCGTCTCAGGTCTATTTTAGCTCATCTATTACAACACAGTTAAAAGGGACCTGCTGTGTCACTTTTCTTCTGAGTGCTGTTGTTCACGTCTTAATTGGATTACCTAGAATTGTGTTTAATGATGGCAATATTTTTTTATATAAACTTTGTTAAAAATATACTTTAAGTTATATAGAGATCAGTCACTCTTAGCAAAATGACTACTTCTTGCTATTTCTACTGAAGGAGACCTGATGCCATAGTATCTTACCCTCAGTGCTCTGATTCCCTGCCAAATATTTATTAGCAATGGCAATGTAATAGTGCAATAGGTTAATCAGATACAACAACATGCTGCTCGAGATTGCAGGCAATTAAAGCTGCTTAAGCTTATGTGACAAAGATCGGACAGTGGTTTCTTTCAAAATATATTTAAAGTGAGGAGAGCTTTGTTCCGAAAATGTAAAGGTTATTGATATAATACCCCAGAAGCTAATGGGAGCAGACAGAGTTGAAACCCTTTAGACAGTAACAATCTTAATGTTTACAGTACATTTGCCTAATACAGTGAATTGTTTGCTGTTTAATGGGAAGTTTAACAGCAAATATCAATACTATTGCAAGTAAAAACAATGATTAGTTAAAATTACTGTCTTGTTATGTATTTTATTGACATATATGAGCAGGGAATTTTTTTGTTGGGAAGTGATGTGTACATGGTTTATGCATGGTGGATGGGGGAGCCTTCCATTCCAGATTCTTCTCTGACTTGTTGCTCTTGCTCATGCACAAATGTCTTCTCCAATTGCCATGCATACAGATTACATCTACCTGACTGTTCTCCACCGTGTCCACTGCAAAGCAGGGCTACACAGGCAAGGATGAAGAGCTATCACTCATATCCTGTCTCTCCAGATATAATCTTTAAATATCAAAATATATATAATCTATAGCAAAGTAAAAAAAACTAAATGTAGATAGTTTGTCTACCAGACCCATAACTACCTAAAGTGTTACAGAGATTGAAGACTGATGTTGTGGAGTATTTGATTGTCAATATTTAAAGATAATTAAATCCCCATCCCCTTTATCTTTACACCATGGGTAATAGTGATCTAACAAACCCAAAGTTTTGGCACACTAATAAACTTATTATACATCAGTTTTGTAATTCACGAGATAGAGCATCCGTTAGTACTGACAATGTTAGCCTATGAACAGAATGTATTTCACACTGTAAATCAAAAACAAAGCGACATACAGCTATCGGTTATTGGTGGGAACTGGGAGAACATATCTAGGGCTGCAAGCATGAGATATGTACAAGCTCATTGGTGGTCAGTGACCATATGTCTGCAGCTGCTAGGCAGCCAGGACACCTCTAAGTCTGAACAAATGAGATGATGGGGGCTGGGCGCAGCCCGATCATCAGCTGTTTATACACGCTAGTTACGGTTTGAGAGTAAGAGAAAAGTCAAGTGGAATTATGTACAAGGAACATCATATTAACCCCTGGATCATTACAAAAACCTTTACCAGATCCTGGCCTTTATATGTTAATAGGTTTCTGAAAACCCAAGTCACGGTGAAAACAAATCCAAGGACAAGTTTTATTTTTTCTACAGTTGCACAGTGCAATCCATATGCATATCTACAATTGTGCAGTCATTAATGTAACTTCACAATTATGTTCTGTGGGAAGTGATTACTTGAAAACAAGAATATAAGCACATTCATCAAATAATCTGCTAATGTTCTAACTTGCCTGCTGTGAATCTAATTGCTTTCTGTATACCTGTTAAAAAGTTTCCTTTACTTAACATTTTCTGGGTTTCTATATTGATGCATGTGAACAACCATTAGAACTTATGTTCCAAATGATTAGAAGTGAGAGGGAGTCTATATAATTTGTGCTATGCTGTATAGAAGCTAATCAGATGAATAAACTGAATTTCCAGGAGACTACCAAATTATGGGCATTTATCCTGGTAACCTGGGAGAGACGGCAAATCTCCCAGGATCTCAACTGTGGCAGTCGTCGTAAATCTCTCCCCTCTGCCCCCCTTCCTACAACTCATAAGGCATACCTCCCAACATTTGCTGGGCAGAGAGCGGGACAGACATGTCCTGCCCCCTTCCCAGCACAAACCCCGCCCCTTGCCAGGCCAAACTCAGCCCCAACTTCACCCAGCCCCACCCCTACACACCCAATACCTGCCCACCCACGCAAAAGCCCCAAACCCTTTTCGGACGTGATTGTGGCATATCGGCTTTCTAAAAAAAAAAAAAAAGATATTTTTAGATAGGTTATTTAGAGGTAAGAGGGTATGTGCTGTACTTCAACTATATTACTGTATATTCTCTGGGTCAGACCCATTATATAGAGAACTCGAATTATAATTTAACATTAGCACTTGATAGCAACACAATCATGCACAGCTAAGTATTAATTAGTGCATAGAACACATCTTGTTAAAGCAGAATGATCTAGTTTGACACTAGAAACATAACACAATAAGAGAGCTTAGACTCTTTTTAAAATTACAAATTACTTAACTCTACGGAATTAAAGTATAAATCATTCATCCCTAAAATCCATTAATAGATAATTACATTTAATACTTTTTGTCTACCAATTACTTGGTAACCTTGTATGTGCACACCTTCTTTCACCTTTTAGGTTTAAAGTACTTTACAGGTACAATAGCTGAATCAGTAATCTATTATTACATAATTATATTCCCTGTACAATGAAACACTAAATGTGTAAAATAATAAAGCCAGCATTGACCATTTTCAGATTACAGTTGTTAAAGCTCTAGCACCACTCAACAAGCCACTTGAAGTATCATTTACACAACTATCATTTATATATAATATATATATATATATATATATATATATATATATATATATATATATATATAGTTAAAGATTACCAGGGGCAAGGCTGTTGATCTGCAATGCACATAACACTTTTAACAAATATGAAAGGAACTGTTATGGAATTAGATCTCTGTAACCTAACACCTTTTTGACCTAATTCTGATACTTCTTTGAACTTGTAATAATGTAATAGTGTTCCTCAAATGTAACATTTTGTAAATGTAACAATGTTTTCTCAAGTGATAAAGGATAATATTTATTACAGATCTCGTCTATAGACAATTTGTCCAAATGTATTATTTAGCACAGAGGTTGCCTGACAAACTTAAGCTCAAAGGAAACAATTAGACCAATAGCCTAGAACCATCTCAAAGCATTAAAAACAAAAAACCATAAATAAAATATAGGGAGTTAATAATTACATTATTAATGCAACGTTATTAAACCTATTTACAAAACAAATGTACATTATTAAAAACGTTAAATATAATATATAAACATAAATAATACAAGCAAAATATACAATCAAAATAATGCTCGCGAATAAAAGCACTTGAGAGTTTCACGTTTATAGTTTAGCCAGAATGGGGGGAGGGCATAGGGATGATTACTCCCACCAAAATGTAATGGAGGCATCATCATATATGTGACCTTAATACTGGAATTTCATCCATATAGACTCATAAGTGATCTGCCAGGCAGCCATAAAGTACAGTGTGAGTATGGCAAGCCGACAGATCACTAATGAGTCTATATGACTGAAATGATGACATGTAGGCAGGTACATTCTTCCTGGTACCCTCTTCCCACACATTGGCTGAAGTTTATCTGGCAGCAACATTAAAGGTCACTTTAGTACAATACTCACCAGGCAAAATACCAGGAAGGTGCCAAGAGAACAACTAAAATATTGTATAAAAATTCTATATTTTTAAATTACAAAAATGATCAATATTTTTAAATTACAAAAATGATCATATAAAAACAACATTCGACGCCCCTGATACTGCAAGACAACTGATTGTTTCTTCTAAAAAATATTTTTAATAATTTTAGATGAGGTGATTAGAATTAACATGTTTTACTAACTCATATATGAGTGTATATTGCCAACAAGACATTAAAGTAGACTGAACACTGGAAAGATAATTGTCAGATATTCCTCTAATTATACAATAATTGTCTGCTTGTTCCAAATGTGTACAGTGTGTACTGGTAAACGAAGTTGCAGAATCATTTGGAACAGCCTGTAAAAGCTTCAAACAATCAAAGATGGCCCAATGTCTGCAGAAATAATCATCAAAACAACAATTTCCATTTCAGCCTAGTGGACAAGAATGTAATTTCATCACATAAATAAAGCAAAGATTTATGGGTAATATATTTGGTTAGTGTTGACGATCTTTAGAAAACTAGCAGTGTATACAGGGGCATCTTGCAGCTGATTAGGACTTCGCATCAGAAGCATAAATCTTTCAAAGACAGCTGCCCATTTAGAAAATATCAGTGCGCACCCTACTTATGGAGGCTATTCACTTTGAATCTTAGAAGTTACCATAATCCATCTATTATGGTGGCTGGGAGTCATATTGAACAAAAGTATTTGTGGCTGTGCACACTGCAAGGGGGAATCTAATATAATCCTTAAAGTATGGCAGCAGGAGAACCTGTTACAAATAAGTTTCAGACTACCACTGAAACATTGAATGCAAAAATCAACTGACTATAGTAAACTCCTTTATGTAAGCTTGAAGTGGAAGAGCATAAGTCAACATATCCAGACATTATCAGGAAAATACAGCAATAATGGAACAAAAGATTGTGGTTTTATATTAGCCCACTATATGATAGAAAGTTCATCTTTCTACTTCAGCTTGTTTTTATGGTAGGATTTCTCATTCTAAGACAATGGAAGAAGCATTGTTTTCTGTCCCTACTAAAACATGATGGTTAATTAGTTATTTGATTATGATAATCAGATACACTAATCACAGCAGTCTTGATGAAAATTCAGAAATTCTCCCTAGAGGGCTTCGGTCCAGTAAATGTGTTGACAGGCTATTTGTTATTATGATGGTGATGCATCATAATGCTTTATAAAGAAACAAAGGCAGTCTGTGAATACAGTGCATGATAATCGAGAACAAAACAAATGCAGAAAAAGATAGATTCAAAACAAATCAGGTTCAGACAAAATGGTCCGCTTGAGTCAATCACCACTCACCCTTATGTTTTCAATTTAATCATTAAATGTATTTATAGATGACAGGGAAATTGTTTTCTTCTGAACATGTTTTATATTATAAAATGAATACTCTTTATTAGACTACTTTTTCTACATTTAATATACAATTATAAGTGATGTCATATGAATTTAAATACATTTACGAAAAAGTAAAAACACGATCCTGTTATTACCTGTTTACATTTTTAAATAATAAGATATTTATTTTTCATTCTATATTTTAATTCTATACTTTTATTAATGTATTCATTTAGCCACGCAGC
The DNA here is from genome assembly GCA_016617825.1 of Platyplectrum ornatum. NCBI lineage: Eukaryota > Metazoa > Chordata > Amphibia > Anura > Limnodynastidae > Platyplectrum > Platyplectrum ornatum. Next base: position 92,651 of record JABWIB010000749.1, on the reverse strand, counting down.
CTTTTTACTGTACTTTCTACATAGTTCTGATAGAAATAAAACACAGAAAACATTTGTAAATCTGATTGGATATTTTGTTATACACAACAATGTAGACAATGGTTTCGGCAGGCATCCGAATGGTCCTTTTCACCTTAGAAAGGAAGAAATTGTGCTTTAAATGTTACATATTGTTATGAAGATGACGATCAGGTTCAAATATTTAGTAGGGTTATGCTGGGTACACATCAGAAAGATCATCTTTCCAATCACCATATAAATGACCCTCACTGCAGAAATGAGTTCAGTGTGTACTCACTTTACATGCATTTTGTTGAGGTCACATCTAACAAATTTCTGCAGTGAGGGTCATTTATCTGTTGATTGGAAAGATGATCTTTCTGATGTGTACCCAGCATTACGCTCAAGGCCAAGACCTTTAAACTAGATCTCATAAAGTGTTATAGATGTTTACAATGGTTATGCTAGACAAGGCCAGATTAACAATGAGGCTAATGTGACACTTTTATCATACTATTACTTGAACTGTCCCCAGCATCAAAAGCACTATATAACATTAAATAACATAATATACAATATACAGCAATATGATGATATTGCTGTATATAGCAATATGATACTTGATCATACTTTTCTAATCATTTATATATCATAATATATATTTTATACCAGTCTTAATTTAAAAGTTGTATTATGGACATTTGAAGTAGTTATATGGAAACATAGAAAATAAGTATATAATTTAAATAATTAAATCAATTGGAGTAGTGAAGATATTGCATATCTCTGTAGATCGCTTCACTTCAAGCACTGCTCTATATGTGACCTGTGTACTTCACACATGTAGCTTTGTTATTTTTATACTGGTTTGTTTTATTGAATTGCTAAAAAAAAAAAGTAACAAGACATTAGATGGAAAAAGAAATACATACATGAAATACAAGAAAATGTTGAAGAGGCCTCCTGCATTGTTGTTCCATTATATATGTTATGTTTGGCAGATTATCTGTTTTGCTATTGCCTATGTTTTTGTATTACTCTATGTGATGAGAGATTATGTTATGTGTGCTCCACCTTTCCCCTCTTTTTTTCCCTCAATAAAATGTATTGATTTAAAAAAAAAAAGGAAAATCAAAGAAAAGAAAAGATATATAGTATAGCAGGGTTGCCTACTTTTGCAAATGGATTTCAGGGAGATAATGAGAAGCGCTGCACAAAAGGGGTGTAACTTGTACCACCAAAGGGGTGTGTCCTGTGGATAGCTCCACCCATGGGTGTGTCTAGCTCTGCCATGAGAACTATTTCACAATAAAAATAGCTGCATCAGTATTTATTATTTCTTAAATTGTCAGTAAATAATCACTTTCACTATTTATTGTGAATAGATGTAAATAGGAGAACCAGTAACTCCATTATCTGTATAGAAATAGGACACAATGTGTGATTTCTATCATCATAACACAATGTCTTCTTCACCTGAATGAGCATCAGGGAGATTATCCAGCACTTCAGGGAGTCAGGGAGATCACCCACTTTTCAGGGAGTCACCCAGATATTCCGGGAGAGTTGGCAACCATGTAGTATAGTCAAGTGACCAATGAACAGTTTTCCCTCCATATTGTATATCAATAGAAATGAAGCACAGAATAAAGAGAAGATTAAATTGACATTTAAAATATTTTAAAATTCTGTCACTATGTAAATAAACATGACCCAGCTGTGTTTTCTTTCAGTGAAAGTGTGTGTTTTTTTCAGTGAATAGTTGTATTAATAAAACCACCAACAGACATGGCAATAATATTTCTTGCCAGTGAGAAGTTTCATAAAAATATTTTAAACATAATGTAATACACACTTGAACCAACATTTTGCTAAGCAGGGAGATTGGAAAAGTGGGGATGTTGCCCTTAACAATATAGATCTTGAATCTGATTTGTTGCTACGGGAAACATCCCCACTTTTCCAATCTCCCCACTTAGTAAATATAGGCCCAAATGTATTAGTTTGCTTTTGTCCTGAGCTACAGGCAAGCATAGAAGTATAATATTGTGGTGTGTTGATAATATAGGTATGTACTGCAGAATAATAAGTATAATATAAAATAATCTATCTTTCTGTCTATCTATAATGGTCCACATATCAAAAAAGGGAGAAAATGAAATAAATCTTTCTTTTTTACTATTATTCTCTGTCTAAAAGACAAAAGTACACTTCTGACCTTCTGAAATTTATAAACAGCAATAAGAGAATGCATGAAAATGGGTTGTAGGTTGAAAGACGAAGTTTGCTTTAATCTCACTCCTTATATTAATAATGAAATGAAGATCTGAATCTTAAAAGAAATAAACTGTTTGATAAAAACTGGGATCAATATATTTATTTTAGCAATGTGCAGTGATGGCTGATTGTAGTGATAAGAAAGGAACACACAGGAAAAAGAATGGACATTCCTCTTTACTAGTCTGATGTTCATTGGGTACAAGAAACAAAACCCATCACACCTTAAATCATTGTATATATCATTGTATTGTAGTATAAAATGAAACTGATCATTATTTGGCTATATGGGGTCTGATTAGGTATAGTATATGTCTGATAATGTGATGTATTTTGCAATTGTTGGAATTGAATGTCAATACATGAAATTCATAGTCAAAAACTACAGCAATGTACAGAGGATATTGATGGTGGGTGCTAATAATGATGGTTATGACTTATATACATATGCAACAGCATCTGTGCATGTGTTCTTTTGGGTTTGTGGCAGTTGTGCAATAAGGTCCCCCATTGCTCTAAGTTGTAGTGCTAGATTTGCCCCAAAGTTCTGCCTCTGCCCCTCTGACTTTTTATCATCTCACTTCCGTGTTCTACAGTGACTTCCAGGTCTTATTCCATTCCTCCTTCATGTTTATGTATTTATATTTTGTTTATTTATATATATATATATATATATATATATATATATATTGATATAGATATATATATATATATATATATATATATATATATATATATATTGATATTGATATTGATATATAATTGATTCAGTTCTTCGGGCACTCATGACTTAAGCTGGCCATACACTATGCAATAAATTGTTCCAATCAACCAGTGGGCAAGAGTGGGCAATGCCAAGTTGAATTGCAGGGGAGTTTAATGTTATTAGTTGCAATTAGTATAACAGGTGAGAGATGATGTTTCTAGCACAAGTCTAATAACAGTGTAACAGTAACACTGGTCAGTATCTGTGTGCAACATGCAAAAATAAAGTATTCCCTGCAGGCAAACAATAACATAATAATAATTTTACCTTCCATGCAATTCAACATGGTTTTGCCCACTCATGACTAAAGTTGGTCGATTGGAACAATTTATTGCATAGTGTATGGCCAGCTTAAGTCATGAGCGCCTAAAGATCTGAATCTGGTTCATTATGTATACTTTATTTATTATTTTCGCATTTTAGAGTTGATTTATAAAAAATCAACTGATCATTTAGAAAAAAACTTCCAGTAAAAAAGGAGTATCATAATATTATATTTTCTGAGAATAAAAAGGGTAAAAGAAACTTGAGGGTGAACTAATGGGAGATTAATCAGCATTTGGATGGTGTACCTATCTAAACCTTATTATAAATATTTATGCTAATCTAAATCCCACTGGATTGTGTGGTTATGATCTGATAATATTAAAAAGTCCCTCATTTTGCTCAGTTTTATAGAGTGCTTGTCTGTCTTTTATTGCCTGTTCCACCAAACATTATGATGTCACACTCTTATGTCACCTCTTTTACAGATTTTAGACAGTTCTATCAACAGCCTTAGTATAAAAAGTAGAAAACAGCTGTCCCAGACAGAACAAGCCTAGACGTGTTGATTTACAAAGAAAATGTGTGAAAAAGTGATTTGTGCATAATTAAAACTTCTTATAAGATAGAATTTCTATTTGGGGCGTTACAACTGCCATCTAATGGATGAAAATTGTCATTTTCTGTTCTATTACTCTATGTTTAATCTTTCTTATTATTTTTTTTGCTACTACTACTAATAATAATGTTAACCATCAACCATCAATATAGGATCAGATCCTTTATATCCTATATTTTACATCCAGCACGTGCATGAATCTGATTCTCCACTGTACCATGCACCATGGAGAACACTCCCACCACTCACTGAGGTCGGAAACGAATGGCCAAATCCCTGTATTTGTTTATATGAAGCCCTTGCTATTTAAAACCACAGTAACGGCGGGTTGCGCAGTTTGCCGCTATGGCCATGAACTTTAATGTGATATATTTTCTTTTTATTCTCTTAACATTTTATCACAGTTTAGTCTGTTACTCACATAATTAAAAGTATAGATACAAAAATGACACTTTAATTAAATAAATAAAGGTGCAGGCTACTATTCAAAAACAATAATACTTTTATATTACTATACAATTATTTTTATTTATGTATTTATTTGGTCGCTGCAACAGTTGTGAATGTTGTGAATTTGAAGCAATCCCTTTAAACCTCTTCTCATACAAATGCTTGTTGGTAAGTTAACTATATGTAACTTGTTCTATTTATTCTTACATATTTTACTGTTTATGCATTTTGTAAAAACATAAATCAAGACAGTATAAAATGTTAAAGAATGCAATACCCACCCCACAAAACTAATAAATGGAATCTATCTGGACAGTAATACCAAAATGACTTTATGAATTTGGAGACATAGGGCTGGATTCAGCTTTTCACTCTTATGACTTACACTCATGAGTTACACTCTCATGGGCAAAACCATGTTGAATTGCAGGGAAGGTAAAATGAATGTCAGTGTTTGCATGCAGGGAGAATACTTTATTGTTGCATGTTGCACACAGATACTGACCAGCGTTACTGTTACACTGTTATTAGACTAGGACTAGGAAATATCAGCTGTCACTTGTTATGCTGATTGCAACTAATTAAATTTACCTCCCCTGCAATTCAACATGGTTTTGCCCATGAGAGTGTAAAAGTCATGAGAGTGAAAAGCTGAATCTGGCCCATAGTCGATATATCAAATATGTTTGAATAAGATATACACTATACATATATACATACATATACACACTATAAATATGTCCAAAGTTGATTATATATCATGTTAAAAAAATATTTAATCTGTTTCCAGACACCAAATTACATAATTATCCTGCCAATAGTTGGAAAACAGAAATAATCTGAAATGACTACCTGCTTCAGGGAGGACTTTACACTAACTTGTTTAAATGTACTTTTCCAGATAAAAAGAACAGTATTCATCAAACCTCCATGGGAAGTAAAGCAGAAACTCTTGTCCTTTGTCACACAAATGATACAGGTCACAAGATGCAGCGTCTTCAGAACGTAATCATTCTCATGGGACAAGGGATAGGCATTGGCAGTACATTTTAACCTTTCACTTAACCTGGCACTTAACAACTTGTCTTTTAATAGTGGCTTATGCTGCCAAAGTGCAACAGGGAACTGCCCCCCTGTTGTTCTATTATAAAGAATCTCACTGGTTTTGTAAGTACGAATTCTCTCGAAAATAAGAATAATTAATCATGATAACAAATAATGTTAATGGAAAATTCATCACTAAAAACCTCATTCACAGTATCAGTAGTTTGAATAGTAGTTGCTGCCGCTACTGTGCATTGAGTTTTTTTTTTATCAAAGGAGTCATAAGCCATGAGGCTAAAGTAGTTGCTGCCTCTGCACTTGTGGTTACGGTACGGACAGAAGCAGGTTAAAGGGATGCCCCTTCTTCTCGCTCCTTTCCAGAGGTCTGTGTTTCAGGCACCTATTGATGGCCTGGAGTTGGCCATAATGGTGAATAAAAAAATTCCCATCAGGGCATAAAGAGGTTAATGATATGTTTGGGGTCGGGGATTTATCTTTGACAGCAGAGCTGTCTAAAACAGTAAAAAAAAAAAAACGAAAGAGCTCCAACGCATTTTCTAAAACAATTCAGATGTCTTTGCTGCTTATATCTTTGACTGCTCATATTTTCTAAGACTATGTTTTTCTGATAAACAAGCAGAGAAATTGCCTTATGCATGAAAAGTTTTCAATGTAATTGTCTGTCAATGATATGATGATTTATAATGCAATCTGTTACTTCTGCAGCTACAGATAATTCTAATTTGCCACAATTGTTTTAGATCTGATGAACTTGACAATCACTTTCAATTTTCTATTTTTTTTTTTTTTTTTCCTCAGGTAATGTAGGGCTCCCAATCACAACTTGTTTGATTGTTCCATTAAATAAAGATTGTAAATACACTAACAGCAGTGAAACACATAGACAGTGATACAATATAAGAAAACAATCTAATACAACACAACTAGTGCAGCTAAAAATAGACAAAACAATGGAATCACATTTTGGGTGCATTTACTTACCCATTTAAAGGGTTAATTTGCACATTAGGAATAGGAATTCGATGCTACCTAGACAAACTTGTTAAAATGTGGGTTTGGAATTGAGAGTGTTAAAAAATGATGTTATCATGGTTACTTCTGCTTAATTTAGGTTTGGAGATGGTGTCCTTATTAATAATAAACTATTAAATTAACTCTGGGAATGGTTTGTTGCAAATATAAAATCCAATTCTGTTTAAGATGAGCTGTCCAGTGGGAGCGTTTCCAAATTATTAAATGTGTTTGCTTTTATTCATTTTGGTCTTGTTTGTTAGAGGGTGCTTAAGTGCTTCCAAGTGATGAGTAACACGAAGCAATTTTCTGAAACGTACCCTAAAGTTGTTCAGCGTCAGGTTGAAATAGCTGGCAGAATAGCGCTTCAGATCAGGTATGTCCAGCTTCATGCTGAGCTGGTAATTAAGCCAGAGACGGGCACCAAGTAATAATTGCTGAACACAGGGAGCAAACCCTCTGTTTAATTTCTCAAAATATCAATGTAAAGCGGTATACCCAAAGCATCACCACACAGTAAACATGAAGATATATTATCACCTACAGTCCGAAAAAACAAGGATCTTTTCTAAAAAAAAAAAAAAAAAAAGGGCTAATTATAATTAATTATTTGCCAGAAGGATATTTAAAATTATGTAAGGGGTTAAATATATTATATAGGGATGAGAAACATGAGAGATAGCAAAATCAATGATTTACTAAACGGCAGGTTTGGAAAAGTGGAAATGTTGCCCATAGCGACCAATCAGATTTAAACTCACATTCTCCAGTATATAAAATGATACTGAGAACTTGAATCAGATTGGTTGCTATGGGTAAGATCCTGAACATCCCGCTGTTGTGAATTTAGGCCATAATGTGTAAATTAAAAGGGAGATCTTGAAGGGTTTTCTAATCATTCTGTGGTGATGGCAAACACTGTGTTACTTGGGTGGTGTATATATATATATATATATATATATATATATATATATATATATATATATATATATATATATATCTGCCTTTGTCAAAAGCAGATATACATATACAGTGAAGCAGAGAGTAACCGGAACGAGTTGTCACCGTAATACAAGGTCAGAAAGATTGTGAAATATAAATATTAAGTAAAACGGAGTGCCAGCACATTGGAATGTGGATTTTATATATATATATATATATATATATATATATATATATATATTGACTGAGGTGTCCATTTACAATGATTGTACGCAGTGTGACAGAAAAAAGAGAACAGTAATGTTAAGGCTTTCGTGTTCTTCAGCCGTCATTGCAGAAATGATGGAGATAGGATTTTACTTAACATTTTGTGATTACCATTTTCCCTTAATCCTCAAATTTCTCGTTAGGAAAGGTGAACAATTTGAAGCTGTAGGCTTCTGCAATTAGCACTGGCAGTGGTGTAGGTAAGTGGATATATATGGAGATATGGAGAAGAAACAACACCCTGGGCCAAATACAGACTTCCATATTGTCGTACACGTCCTTGAAAGCATCGGAAAGGGGAGCAAGGGGAGGGTTCACTCCCCCAGAGAGAGAAAGGCAGCAGCCGCAAATTACAGAAGCTCAGCTGTAATTTCTACCTCCTACCCTCTGGCAGAGAATGGATGGTAGGACATAGGATTATATTACTTAGACAGAAGATCTTATGACACAGAGGTTTCTGAGATGACACAGTGTTCCAATCACCTGGATCAACAGATATGTTGTATAACCCCACTGTCACAAGAAGTCCTTGCTTTAGTAGCATAAGAAGAATATGGAAAAGAAGCACATTGCATTGCTGTGTCCTAAACATAATATTTGAATGAGGCTTAACCAATGATTAATGTTATACCTTGCAGATTTTATTGGTTTCTAACATACCTCCCAACTTTCCCACGGGGGAAAACGGGACAGCAAGTAACGCCCCCAGACCCGCACAGCTCCACCCCAGACCCGACCAGCTCCTCCCCAGAGCGCCCACGGCCACCAGGAAAAATAATGAAACTAATAACTTTTCTAGCTGTTTGTCCCCTAAGCAGGACAAACTGGTAGGAGGGAGGGACAGTGGGACAGTCCCCAAAAGCGGGACTGTGCCTTTAAAATCGGGACAGTTGGGGAGGGGGTATGTTTTTAATGAATTAATAATTGTAATCTTGCAAAGGACTACTGTATGTCCATATATTGAGGAAATGTACTTGATTTTCAGGTGAACTCTGAGGTGAAGTCAGAGGAATAAAGGACAACCTTTTTTCAATGCTAAAAGAAATTCTATTTGCATAATGAGTACAAAGTGTTAGAGCAGAGGAGACAGAGGGTATATTAAATGGGAAAGGAAGAGATATATTATTAAAAACCATTCTCTTCAACACATCTTTAAAATGTTTTATGTAATTTAAAGTAATTTTTTTAGATTTAAGTATTTTCTGAAAATATTCCCTTGACATCATTGGGTTAGCAGACACATTTAAGAGTATACTAACATAATACACATCAGTGTATAAAAGAAATCTATAAACTATTTAAACATATTAACAATACCTTCTACAATTATATTAGAGGGATTTTATTGGACTGCAATAACAGGAGGACAAGACTTGGCATTACAATGTACAGTATAGGGGGTATATTTTCTAAGCGGCGAGATTGCAGTGAGATTGGAAAGTGAGGATGTTGCCCATAGCAACCAATCAGATTCAAGCTCTCAATTAAATTTTACACACTGGAGAATGTGAACTCGAATCTGATGAGTTGCTATGGGCAACATCCCCACTTTTCAATCTCACAGCAATATCGCCGATTAGTAAATATACCCCTAGGTGTACTCTAAGTACTCATTAAAACTTCTGAACCCCCACCATTTGCAATTTGCTGAGTTAATCAACTTAAAGTATGCCTTGACTTTGTTGGTGCAAGAATGGTTAGTCCCACAATATGATACAGCTTCAGATGATTCGGAAGCATTGTGGGAAAGTACATTCTGCTAAGATGTTGAAGCTATCTGATAATTATTGTGTGATGATAATCATCAGATAACTCTATATTTCTATGTATATGTGGGACACAGCATACATCCAGAGTTTACACATAATTTTAAAAAAAACTTAATTTACACCTGTACAATACCATGTTGAATTGTAGTGGGAGACTTTGGCTACGATAAATCCCTTATCTGTCCTATTATTATTATTACTATTAGTAATAATAATAATGTTTATTGATACAATTCCACAAAGTTTCTACTGCGCCATACAATACAAAGCAATGGCATACAAAAGGGGGAATAATACATACAGTTCGTAGGGGTACATAATGATAACAAACGGTTTGCTACAGTATACTATGTAGCAACAAGGGAGACAGACAAGGAGGAGGTTGGGCCATGTTGAGAGAGATGACAGAGGGTGGAGGGTCTGGTTTGTGAGAGTTTATGCGCTAAGAGGAAGGAGGGGGGGGTGATAGTACATAAGATGTAGTGGAACAGGGGAAGGGGAAATATGATTACTTTGTGGGGTTTGAAGGCATAGAGAGTGCTGGAAAGTTTAATAGGTTGAGGTAGGTCATTCCAGTGAGGGGAACAGCTCAGGAGAAGTCTTGGATGCATATAGTAGGTGAGAGGAAGTGAATAAGCGTGATGTGAGATTCTGTTGCAGAGCGGAGTGGACTGGAGCAGTCGAGGTTATAGGTTGTGGTTAACATTAAATGTTAACTGGTTGTTAATGAACTTAGAAACATATTAAGATCCTTATACTTAAAACTGAGCTGTGGTGTGATATTAACTGAAGAGTTTGATCAACTAGAGGTAAAAAAAATCTATTCATACTTTCTCAAGAGTAAGTCGTATAACCAAAGGAAGACAAAGGGGGATGTCAAGAGTTAGAAACTAATAGATGGTATGAAGATATATTAAGTGATTAAATGTCAATTACACAGTTATGCAGGATAAAGGGAGAAGCAAAGAAGGATAAGTCAACCACTGTCATTGCAGACACTGACCAACAACAAAACATTTGGAACTGCACTTCTCTACGTGTATGACAATATTGTATTTTCATTGAATTATCCTTAAGAAACAATGTTAATTTAAGATCACATTCACCACTATATTATGTCATGTCATAACAGACAAGAAAAACTATTTCACAACTAATACCACCTTATTTGGCTGATTACAACTCATAAACTGAATAGACAACAAGCAGTAATTTCAGAGCAACTTAAGAAACTTTAAGAACATACTATTTTGGAAACATGAGACAGCTTGCAGTTTTAGACAGCAGAAGTGCATCTTACAATCAGGATAGAGAGCATTTTCAACATACCTAGAAAAAAACAGAGAGAAAAGAGAATTAGCAGATCGCATTTTATTACCTGATTAGCAATGATAAGTATCTGCAACTTACCAATTAGTTTATTTTATATATTCAGATGTTAATTCATACGGACAAATGGTGAAATCCAGCATCACAAGCTGCTATCAACACCCTTGACGATGCCTTACTAACTCTAGTCACAACACAGTTTATTAATGTAATTGTGGTACTGTTAGGTTTCCATGGTGCAATTAATATTCCACATAGCATAATTGCTGGTTTAAAATAACAGTATTTTTCAGTACTTGTTCAGTATTATCAGATAAATGCAGAGAAATAGGAAATGCAACAATAGTGTTTAAACTCAATATATTAATTATTAGGACTGGGATCAATTAATAGATGATTCATAATTGATATAGCGAATGCTTCTTTGCATTAATCTAACTGTGAATCTGGCTGCCTACTAAGGAGACTCAGACATTATGATCCAGACCCAAATGCAACTTGAGCCTAATTCGCTTGCTTTCTGAAAGGTGTGCTATAGACGTAAGGGAAGGAGGTACGTAGACGATGTACTGAAGGGTGCGACCAACTCAATCCTTAATTTTCTCTTGTATTTCATTTAATGTTCTTATTCCCAACCTACTATTAGTACTATCTGACTACCGCAGAATGTATAGTCACAGATTAAATGAAAATTCAAGCCATTCTAATTCAAATGGAAGTTGTGCTACTGAACCATTCGTGCTGCTCATTTTGTAAAATAATAGTAGGAGTCAGACTGCCACTATCAAAATGGTGGGGTAGTGTTGTTCTGGATTTCGTTATTGTATACATAGTAATAAGTCATCATTTTTATGGAGGAAAAATAAAATAAAATAACAAATGTGTCATTCCAGGAATGGAATTCTTTAAAGCAAAGTAAATTGTCAAATTCTTGTAACATTTGTATGTGGGTAATCAAACATGCCAAAGTTAATGTACCAAGGCAATGGCATCCATTTTATGATGCCGTTTTAATGGACTAACAACATTTTCTATAGACAAGCTTTAGGAGCTAAACTCTTCCCTCCATTTGTCTCTGTCTTTGTGAAGAAGAACAGCTAAATGCTTGTCATTGAAAAATGTGTTACGTCCACTGAAATGAAATACTGGAAACAGGTATGTGTAAACGCGTTTGCTGCATATTGAATATTTACTGAGCTTACAAGAATGCTGCTTTTATTTGTCACAAAGATGTTTGTGTAGCTAATATTTAAAATAAAAAAATAATGCAGTGTTCTCTGAGATTGCATACAATATAAAATACTTATCTAGGGAAAATAAATACTAAACAGAAAACTATATTAAACTTTGCTAAAGCTAAACTTCAACAGTGAAAGCAAATCTGACGTCCCCAACTGTTTGTGTTCTTTGTGCCCATAATGCTTTCATAATCCAAACAGAACAGACGAGTTTGGCTTTCAGACTGTAAGATGTTTTAAAGATTTAATACTGCACAGACAAAAAAAATGATTTATTGGCCTCAACCTTTTAATAGGGTGTCAACAATCCCTGGAGGGCTGCAAAATATTAGTTATTAGCTTTGCAGCGAGTAACCTATGAAAGTGTATGTTTGAAGGCTTATATATCCATTTAGTTTGATATTTTTATATTTATTTAGGGCAAGCATTAAGAAAACAATAATTGCCATGGCAGCGTCATTCGCTCTTTCAAGATGATGCTATTGTTGTTTGGTTAAGCTTTTTTCCCATAAGAAATAAAATAAATAAATAATAAAAATTCACTGGATCTAGCTGACTTCAGTACGCACACAAGTGACTTACGCACACGATATGGATGACTGATCACCTGACGTATGGAAAAACATCCTATAGGCCAGGGGATCCATCCCCTGGTATGGTCCTTCTCCCTATAAATGTAACTATAACTGAGGCAGTGTTGGTTCATGCAGTCAGTGGTCACATGAGTCTAGCAGCGTAAACTTCTTATTTTTTCTACCATTTTTCTACCATTTTCAACCTTTATATTTATACACATTTTGAAACATGTCTAAATAAGTTAACAAGTGGCAGATTCAGGTACCTAAAACCTGGAACTAAAACATAGAGAGCCAAAAGATCCCTTTATGTCCTCTCTGAGAGTACAAATGATCCATCTCAGACACGTTTTTCACCTATAGTTATAAAGGGCCGGGTCCAGACAGACACACGTGATGAGAGATCCAGAGGCAGGAGACTCAGCCTTTCCCTGACTTACTTTATAATCAGCTATGGAGGGAGGGGGGGTCCAAGAACTTGTTGTTATGGAGCCCAGATTTCTTCTTGGTGGCCTTGGACTATCCACCTTGCCTTTCACATCCCCAGACCCTCTAAGATCACCCCTTCCATTTAATACAAAGTACTCTGTTCCTGGGTATTAAACTCTCAAACATTCTCCAGCCAAGGTGGTTACTATTATATCTGACAGTTGATAGCTTTGGGGGTGTCCTAAAGGCTCATTTGTTATATTCCCAGTCATGTTTTGCCTCTGCAAATATCTAAAGGTACTCTTTCAAAACACGTGTATGTCAAAGGTGTACACTCTCACACAATAATAACTTTCATTTTATTATTAATTATTCTACTATTTTAGCTTCCACATCCCTTGTACCTCTAGGCTGCTTCCACAGTCCATAAAGGAGTATTATCTCAAGATATATTATATTTTATGTGACTCTTAGGTGATACTGTTACTGGTTATAGTGAGTGTCATATATACCATCAAGTCTTCAATACTAATTACTAAACATATCTTTCTTTGTAATCCATAGCTGACGGCACTCCTTAAATATCAGGGAGTGAGTGATCTCCCTGACTCTCTAAAGTGTGTGTCATTCTCCCTGATGCTGATCATTACAGTATGATGTCAGAATTTTGAACCTTGTGTCCTCATTTGCTGCATTGAGGCCTAAGGCGGCTAATGTCACGGAGGACAAGATGTAATCAAGGACTGGAAGTTATCTAAGACAACACAATAATGGAAACAGAAATGAGAAATACACATCGGTCTCTTGTGAATCAGATGTAGTGTCACCTACTTTTAGCTTTTTTATATAAAAAAAAAAGATCAGCGGATCTCCTATCCACAGTCTTCACAATAAATAAGGAAAAGTATTTGTACACTGACAATTATGTAATCAATAAATACTGATCATTGTCCTGGTAGCACTATATACACCCATACCTCCCAAGTGTCCTGCTTTCAGAGAGACAGTCCCGCTGTCCCATCTGCCTACTGTACTGTATATATATATATATACACACACACATTTACACACACACACACACACAAATGTTGGAGCCATGGTGTCATTTTCTTTTAATTCAGTACTTTTCAGTTCTCAAAATCCACTGAAGCAATGTTTTAAATACTTATTTTAGCAAGCAAATAAATGCAGCTTATAGTACATAAAACAAAAAATAAAAATCCCTATGACAATATCATCTTTAGTGTCACTTTGTTTGCATCAGTAAATGAAGCATTAAAAACACATGAAAAACACTTGTGACAAGCTTTATAGTATTCTGATAATATTACTATTCAGTTATAATTGTCATTGTAATTTATTTAGACATAATTATCATTGATACTCATTAAGCTCCGATTATCATTAACAGATATTCATTAAAAGATAATGACTTCAAAATTAGTTGTTAATGAATAAAATTTATTTTGAACGTTGTTTAAATTGACAACATTATTAGAAGCATATTTGACACATCTCTTCTAAAATGTTAATTTAGTTCAAAATAAATAAATTAATGAATGCATAAATGAATGAAAAGCACATTTTAGTTGAGTAGTGGTATTGTTTGTATTACCAAGCATAATATCAGTAAACACAAGGGCCTAAATTTACTAAGCAGGGAAATTGCAGTGAGATTGGAAGATGGAGATATTGCCCATAGTATCAGATTCAAGCTCTCAGTTTCATTCTCTGATGGTCTGATTGGTTGCTATGGACAACATCTCCACTCATCAATCTCCCTGCTTAGTAAATTTAGGCCAAGGGTTATAAATAATAATCATATAGGACCGGATCCAGGCTTGATCTTGGGATGTCATTTGCATGGTAAATGGCATCACTAGTAACATCTGTTACTACATCAATTGTCCAGAAGCTTGTACGAGTTACGGAGGTGAGTAAACTCCCCCTCTTGCATGTGAGAGTAGCTCACACATAGGTCTGGATTCAGTCCATAAAGAGCACATGTGGGAATTCTGGAAGAACATATTTTCTTGCAGCCAAATGAAACACAGTTACATTTATTAGATTTATATGTTTATGAACCCACCTATGTTTTGCAGTGCATGTTGATGCAATGTGATAGATTAACATCATAATCTTAGGCTTAAATTTACTAAGCAAGGGAGATTGCAGGTACATTGAAAAGTGGGGATGTTGCCCATAACAACCAATCAGTTTCAAGCTCACATTCTCCAGTGTGTAAAAGGAACTGAGAGCTTGAATATGATTGGTTGCTATGATTAACATGCCCACTTTTCAATCTCCCTGCTTAGTAAATTTAGGCTCAATTGGAGGGTTCTTTATTGTTCTTGACCCAACACTGGAATGCTTTTCCTAACTTGCTCTTCCAATAGATGTAACAGCACACCCTTATTGCCGTGATGCTTTACTCCTACCCCAGTATGAGATAATATTTTTGTAGTCGGGTGGGGGTGCTAACCCCAGAACTTTAAATAGAGTCAAAATTCTCAAGGTACCTTGAGAAAGCGTGGGCGAAACAGGCGTCGGCATAGCCGGACGCAGCGTGCATCTCTTAAACCTATTTAAACCACTATCGATTAGAGGACTGGGAATTGGGGTCAATAACAAGAGGCTCAGAGAGGCTGTGGAGACACGGGACCCTCAGCCCACCGTTCTAATAGAGCCCTCCCAGTACCTTTAGCAAAAGACACAGTAATACACTATAAATAAGTGAGAGCAATCTCAGAAATACTGTGCCAAAATGCCACATACATAAAAAATAAATGAGAGGCTCATGCTGTTGTCCGACTGTTATTATTATCTTTTAAATCATTCTTGTTTCTTATCTTTTTCACTTTCTATTATCATTTTTAATACATATTTTGCTTCTTTATTTAAAAGATTACTCCCAAATTTTAAGATCATTTAATAAAATATATTATTTTATGAAAATTACTTGCATGGAATGATAATGAGAAAAGAGTGCACCCTAAAACAGAACATCTCTCTTTTGTGAATTTGCTTTTCGTTTGATGTTAAACATAACTTAGTAAAACCTCCCTTGCCGTTACATTTTTGGTTTTACCCAGGTCTACACTTGGGGGTATATTTACTAAGGGTCGAATTTGTGAATTCGAATTTTCCCTTCGATTTTCTTTTCGATTTTTTGTTTTAAGCATTTACAAGGCTCGATTTCTGGTAAAATCGAATTTTATACAAAATCGAACTTACGAATTTCTGCAGTGAAAGTCAAATCGAAATTTCGAAAAAATGCTTTCAAGTGCCTTCACATGTAGATTTACTAAATCGGGATTTCCGTATTCGACGTTCGATTTTGCCAAAAATCCCGGTCATGCAATTCGAGTCAAAAGGCACCCGATTTGAGCCCTTTCACCAACCATACCCTAATTGCAAATTGCTAGCACTATATAAATTGGTCACGTTCTGTAACCCAATACATGTGTGATAGAAAACATGGCTGAGGTAGGCATGTTTCATCTTGTCCTGGCCTGTGCAGTGGCAAACAGGTCTGGGCAAGGCGGCCAAGATGCTGCGTTTGGACCTGGACTCCCTGTCAGATGAGGAGGTTGTGCATTATTTCCACCTTAACAGGTCTACCCTCCTAAGCTTATATGAGCAGGTGAGAGTGTATTTAGAGCCTGAAACCTCTCTCTCTTATGCAGTTCCTGGGCTGCTGAAATTAATGAGTTCCTTTGGCTAAAATAATGCACAGACATGTCTGTTTCCCTAGTCATGAGTCAGTTTATGAATCAGTAACAGGGATTTGTATTNGAAAATAGTGACGTCATATAGAANTNGACGTTCGATTTTTGAAAATCCCTTCGAATTCTTGCAACATCGAAGGGATTTTGAAAGAAATTTGCTGAAGGAAATCTGAGAAAATAGAGTTAGAAAAAAAACACACTCAGAATTCGAACTATTGTGAATACCCAACTTCACGAGGGCACTTTGAATTGAAATCGAAGTGATTTTTCAAAAAATCTAAGCAAAGAGCTCCGAATTCAAATCCTTATCAAGTTCGACCCTTAGTAAATAAACCCCTTGAACTGGTTTTTCCCCTTTTCTCAAACTCCAGATGAACCCCAAAACCTTCTGTATTAGTGTGAGTCTGTATCCTGAGCACACAATGTGTAAAAAACTGGATGAGGGGATAGTGTCCTATATAACTTCAAGAATTTCAAATAGGACTCCTGTTTGCGCTAATTCTTATATATAAAAGGTAGTCACCTAGCGCTATATATATGAATTCTAAAATATAATAATCTTTGTAGCATTCATGTTCCTAGTTATTTAGATTTGAGCGACCTGACATGCACCAGCAGTGAAGTATCCTGATTTTGGACAGTTTAAGGATTAGTAAATTCTTTTGTATGACTGCAGCTAACAAGCCCTAAAGCATAACATCAAGGTGTAACTTTATGGGAAAGCTAATTCAATGCAACTACAGTATAAATCTACTACAGCACCATCAGCTCTCAGCATGATCATACTCATTAGTGATTTTATAGCCCATTATATTTTACAGCAGTGTATAAGGCAAAACTTCCAAGACATTTATTGAGAGCGGCTGTAAGGCTGGGAAGCGGAGAATAGTAATATTCACACATCGGAGTACTAGTATTTCATGAGTATAATACTGAAAAGCTGCTTCAATGAATATTCATACAACAAAACTATCCATAGTTTGTCAATAGTAATATCATTTCAAATACTATTATGCACCTAACATGTTATTATCAATCAAGATGTTCTCCATTCATTATGAATACACTGCCGTTCGCCTCTGTCAAAATGACTATGACCTTGTATTGAAATATTTTGGTGCCCTTGAAAACTCCTGTGAAAGAACATTTAACACGACTTGCTGTGCACATTATTATTATTATTGAACATAGTGTTAAGACTGAATACCTAGCAATAGTATATATATGAAAACACATGTAGTCTACCAAATTATATTTCTCTAAAAATAATCCGCATAAGCCAGGGAAAGGATTCACTCGAGATATCAGCATAGTGTATCTTTTTTGCATAGATAGGCACTTGGATATTAAACTATGGAAACCACTAAAATACGCATTATCTTCACTGATAAGGGAGCCACAATTCTCTTCTCTGCCACTATATAAATGACTTTATCCCTTTATCTGTTTCCAACTGTTCAGTTTGACACTGACAGCTGCAATGTCCCTGTTAATGTGATGGACATGTGATAGGCAGCTCGGTTTGTGTCGCTTTTTTATGATAAGTTGGATATAGGAAAAGCAAGTCTTGGAAATAACAAGAGCTTTATGACATTAAACCAGCCAGATTTGCAGAATCGGCTCAAAGTTGCTTTTTATTTTTGTTTTTTTGCTGCCAGACATTCTTTAACATAATTGCCATTGCTTAGAAATCTAAACATGCCTTGTTCAATTGTCGTTTCGTCTACATTGCACCGTTTCCATTTTAAATCAACAGACAATAAAATCTAATTCCTGATCATGCAACTTCTGCTTTTCTATTTCAGATGTAATGTTATTCGGTGGTAGAGGCTGAGCCACTGAGCTGTAGTTAGGAGGAATTTTCCCTTTGTTGTATCCGAGCTGCGCGCTGTATTATAATTTCAGACTCAGGTGTATTCAGGAATCTAGATTTGATGGAAGCATTGTCTGCATCAAACAAGAGTATTTTCAGCTAACTGAATTATACAGTTCTCAACACAGTTAGCCAAGCAGTACATCAATACATCCCACAAGTACAGGGCTAAGGTATAGCTTGAAAATAAAGTATTCAAAAATAAATGTGTTTAGAAAATAAAAGGAAATAGAGAGGTGAGAAATAAACATTACATCACTTGCAAATATATGCCCCCTCATTAAATTACTCAGGGGGCTCACTGGGAGTTTTTATTGTTTGGTGGTTTATAGTACTATACACATATACAAACCCTCGAAAATGCCTGATATCAAGGAATACGGCATGGTGCAACCAAAGAACCAATAATCAAAGTACATTAAGGATATGATTACGCAATGTTGTCCTATACACTACTGGTTTGGGCCTGCTAGAACAATGACAACTAACCAGATCCATACCTCTCCACCGATCTGGAATTAAGAGCGGGGAGTAAGCGGGGTTTAGAGATGTGAACACTTAGTTGTCAGGGACCCCCCCCCCCCAACCCCCATTGCTATGATTAGTATGGCTTTTCCTGTCTACAATGCATGGATTAGGCAAGTAAGTAAAACATCTACCACTCATACAGAACATTGCCTGATTATACCATAGTATCTGACCTAAACAGTATTTATATGTAACAAAGAAGTTAGATATCAGCGAAAACAAAGAAGGTATCAGCCTAGCGCAGTATTTAGTCTGGATCCAGTCCAATATTACTGATGATGATTCCTCTACAAACACACATATATCTTAAACTTGTTTTACTGACACTCATATATAAATGTACTTTATTGTAATGTAATATAAACCCCTTATATATAGTCACTGAGGTACAATTAAAGTACAAATGCACATTAGTTATTAAAGTATTAAATGCATCAAAACATTAATCCAATTAGTGTTGATGAATATGATGATACATAAAAAAGTTATTTTAAGTCATAATGGGTATTAATTATAAGTGTTATATGTGTGTTATGATCATTGATTCTTTTGACTGTGAAAATCATAATTTCTGTTAAAATGTTAAAAGCACCACAAGCTGCCATTTTGTTTAACAATATTTTTCAATTATATTGATAAATGGGGTGAGAGAGTTTGCGTCTCACCACAGTTGCTCACATTTCAGTGTGATCAGCTTGGTCCAGAGACAATAAGAACTGTATAAGTTATACCAGCAGTGGTGGTCTGGAGTTCCGGGTTCTGTGGACAGTCCCACTCACCCATGGTGCAGTATGCTACCTCCTATTAGAGCATATCTATATATCTTGGTCTCAGGGAATGGATCACTGAATTAGTCTCACAAGACAGACTATCCCCCAGCTGGCATAGACTTCTTAGCAATGCAGAAAGTGACAGCATGCTACATTTTTAACAGGGTAAAATTACAGTATATAAGGTACAATTACGTAAAAATGATATTATGCAGTTTTTATTCATCTGATTGGCCACAGATGAATATACTGCTGAAGCCATAGCTAAAGTTAGCTGCTAGCTGTATATCAACAGCTCTCAGCACTGAGTACTAGCTGCATATCAACAGCGCTCAGCACTGAGTACTAGCTGTATATCAACAGCGCTCAGCACTGAGTACTACACATATACACACACACACACACACACACATATATATATATATATATATGGTTTTGTAGTCCTAATAGCTGAAAAACGGAATAGCTTGCACTCCAAATTCTAAAATTAGAAACATTGATAGAATTTTCTTTTTGCTTTTCCTACCAATGTGTACAGCGATGCAGAGACGCTATGACAAGGGAAAGCTTATCATTAATTGTAGGCTTTTTGCCAGCTAACTCTCACAATACAATGGATGTTGAGAAAATGAAATATGTAAAGCAGGAAACGGGTGCATATAAAAACTTGAGGATTTTTTCAAGCAAACATTTAAATGAGAGGCAAATCAATCTTTAGAAGAAGAAATGCTACACTGTACTAGGACAAGAAATTAATTAATTGCAGAATAAGGGATGAATTTACATAGCATTGAAGAGCATTGATAGATGTTTCCCAGGCTTTCAGTTTTTCTACCCTTGGTCAAGTTATCATTTTTGTTCTCTTTCTTTATTGTTTTTGGAAAGTGATCATAAACACAGCTGATTAGAAATCAGTTCTGAGATATTCAGCTATTTAGACTTAAACTCTACAGTGGGATGTCTGTTTTGCATAGAAAATTACTATGTCTGCGCTACCTCATCCTATCCATTAGATGCTAAAACGCCATTAGGAAGAGAGACTGATCGCTTTAATTTCATCTCTTTTTACATGTCACTGAAGTGTTAAGGAAATATGTGAGCGATAATTTTGTTTGCAATTACAGTATGTGCCAGTTCTTTTCATTTTTATTACACACACGGAAGGTTAAACTTATCAATTTAAAACTTGCTTTACACCCTGCATGCTGAATATACTCACTGATAAATGGCTTGTATAAAGGATGTCCTCAACATTGTTGAACCTTTTTTTAAAAGGCTATTCCAGGCAATCTGCAAATTGCTTTCTTGACATAATTTAGGACAAATCTATTTTAAAGTTAGCAACGTTAGCTGACCCACATGTTTCCAGCTACAGCTTTCAGGATTGGACATAGATGTATGCAAAATGACGTACCTAACTTAAACCGATATCAAACATTTAAAAAACAATAGAAATATATATCATAGGCGACGGAATAGGGGGGTGCAAATGTGAAGGGGGTGCTCTCCCTGCCTGAGCACCTTACCTGATCCTACAATATAACTGGAGTGCAGTGAGTGGAGTTGGTTGGGGGGGGGGGCGCCGCAAGAGAGGAGGACTAGACGCAGGATCGGGGGAATAGCCACAACAGAGCCCTCCCCCAGTGAAAAAAGTTCATATGCCACTGATTTACATTTACTTTTATACATTATAAATTATTATCTAGCTATTACGCCTATTTATTTTAACTGCATTAAGGACTTGTTCAAACAAGTTGTTTCTGAGGTTTTTTTGCAGTTATCTGCATGGCACATAAAGCGAGGAAATAATTAATAATAACAGCAAGAACTGTATAAACGTGTTCAGTGTCAACAAAGCAGGAGGTGTAAAAACCGGAGTATGACCAAATTCTTTAACACCCCCCACCATACAATTATCCCAATGTGCTTTAATTACGTGTTAATGATATATCTGTTATGACCTCTTACTATCATTTAAAATCCTGTATTCATTCCTTATTTATGGTTCATTTATGAAAACCTGTAAATTTCTCAGTAGCCAAAAATAATCTCTAGTTGGCACCCTTACGTCTTCACATCACTTCTTTGATAAATAATATATAGCTTCCAGCTAGAGCTCTAAATATTCACTTATTTTACATAAGATGATATTATCTTTTTCATTTACCACTATGAAATGAAATGTTTGAGGTGTATTCCCTAAACTCTACAATGTGTATTGTGAGGAAAGCATTGAGAAAACATGGGGGATTTATTTGACATGGTACAAGTAGAGGACGGATGTGGAGGTCGCAGCCCCTGCTAGGCTACATATTAAAATGAGAGAAACTCCCCCTTCTCTCAACTAAATATGCGGTCTAGCACACGGATGGGAATTTGTGCGCCCATCTGTCCATGGCCGAAGAGCACATGCGCATCCCTATGCATTCAGGTACTTCTGTCGTAGGAACATTTCTGAAGTTAGGATAGTATAGGTTGGGTAGTACTAGGAGCTTTCACTACGTGGTGCCCATCCATCTGCTTGCGCATCCCACTGCAGGATCGCATATTAAAATGAAACTGCAGGAATAAGTGGAGATGTTACCCATAGAAACCAATCAGATTCTAGCTGACATTTTTTAGCGTGCACCAGAAAACAGAGCTAGAACATACATCTCTCAACATGTCCCCCATTTATATCGCGACCTCAGAGGGACAAACTGGTAGGCAAGCGGAACAGCGGGGCACTCCCCCAAAAGCGGGACTGTCCCTCTGAAATTGAGACAGTTGGGGTATGACTAGAATCTGATGGGTTTCTATGGGCATCTGAATAACTATAGCCTCTTGTTTTTGTTGTACATAAGCCCTGGCATTTAAATCTTTTTTGCCTTTTGTTTTCGCACCAAAATGTATATTTGTGTATGTAGCAATTCTAATGCTGTACATATTGTGTATATGCCATATGGAACACAGCTACTTTTACAGACATTTTAGTGAGTATAGTGTAGTTAATATGATTCTTATTTGAATTTGGCTAATGTGGTTGTATAAAGTCATCATGACTTACTTATTGCAATTGACAGACCATATTTAACATGCTATTCTTTAGGAACAGCCATACAAGAGAATTAGCATCATTGCAAGTTTGTTTACTAGGGTTATAAAAATAGAGGCAGTTTTACAGTCACAGAATGCATTTAAAGTGATTTATTTGTGTTTTATTGCACTAAAGGCTTAGTACAAACCTAGTGGTAACCCATTAGAAATAATTAACTCACACATATGTTCTTTAGAAAAGTGCATGCTTTTTATGGGTAGGGAATAGCATTACAAGCACTTAGGGTTATGGTCCATTTCCTAATTATCCGACACACATGACTGGTGTGATTCATTTTAGGGATTTATAATATAGGAAGAAATACCAATTTGATGTATTGTCAACATTCAATATTCATTTCTTAGAGGTTTTAATAAACAAATGTTCTCCGTTGGATTGTGGTATAGCGCACTGAACTTTGCATAAGCTGTGATAGACAGACAAGTATTGGGTTTATTTTGGGGGCTATAACAAAATTTTTATCCGATTTAGCTGAAAAATGTCATGATCTGATCAGTTATGTAGGAGGTATATAAATGCAACTAGCTTAAAATAAACATTGATTATTAAGACGAGTCAGCCTGATCAATGTAAAGATAGCATACGTGTAAACCTGTCATTAGTTCTGACATCAGAATCCAGATGTATAGCAGAAGAATTTCACATTCCATCCCAGGATAGTGGATTCAGAATCATAAGGAATGTTTTCTTCTTATGCAATGGCTTCTTTAATATTAATTTAATATTAATTGGTAATTAATGAAATGCCTGGGATCAGAAACATTGAAATGATGAAGTCAGTGAAGCTAATTGCCACCAATATTGACAAGTTTTCATTAGAAACAAAATAAATGACATGTTTAGCGGGAAAGAACAAATTGTAGAAGGGAGATGTATATAATTGTGTGTCATTAGCAACTAACTGTAATTTAAGTTCTGTTTTGTAGGTTAATTAGAATAATGTAAAACAATATTAAGCACTGTAATAATCATCTTGAAACTGATCCTGAATTAACAGTGCTTTCCACTGGAACTAAATATTTTTCATTCCCAAGTTGCTATTGTTTTTTTACAATGCACTCAAATGTATAGAACCTACAAGTCCTGAAGCCTATCTTAACTTCTATGCTCTCTCTATGTGGAAATCTGTGGTGCGGATAATATTGGCACGACAGGTCCTCAGCCCACCCTATACTGCACAATATATAACACCAATCAAGCCTTACATAAAGTCGTGCCACACTTATGGAATATCCCAGCTCTGGACATGAGCAGAATGAGCGTACAAGCAAATTATGTGCACAGCGGCCTATTTCAGACCTGGGCATCTGCCTATTCCAGACCTGGTCATCTGCCTGGAAAACAGACGGATGCTCAGGAAAAAAGCTTAACAGATGGCGCATAGGTTCCCATTCACCTGTTTGCACATCCGTCTTCTAGATCACAGAAGGGGAGTTTCCTCTGCTTCTGTCCTCCACTTGTACAATCTCATGGATAGTGTAAGAGTAAGGAGAAGGTTCTTTCCAATGTAAATGAAAATTAGTTTTTTTGTAAATATTATTGTTTAAAAATAGATTAAAAAAAGCGCGCATACTGCTACTACACACGGCCATTGATACATTAAAAATCCAATTCACTTTGCTTACCGCTCCTGTCGCTACTATGACGGCTTTTTATCAAAGAATAAAATCTAACTAAGTGGAAAACTCAGAGACTGCAGCTATAGAAGCAGGATAAAGGAATATCTCTTTATCCAGAGGTACATGTTTCAGCACCTCTGGATCGACTGGAGTGGGCGACTCAAAACTGTGTATCGGTCTAACGTGTGTAAATAAGCTGTCATTATTACATCAGGATCAAGGACTATGGGTAACACATCCAACAAGCTTAGACAACTCAGTGACTTACTATATGTTTCTGCTAGCCTGGTGAACCTCTATCTGTTGGCTCAATGGTTACAAGTTTGATATGATGGAATGTATAAGGAAAATATATATGATGTGACCATCTTCTTGTGTCTGCATATCTCCAGTATTCACAGCATTTGTACCAATGGCAAACTCTCCTCTACGCCAGCTAATTAATAGTACATAAAGGGTCTAGACCTTTTGAGTTCGCTCCTCGGTTTTAGTGTCTTGTGGTGGTCCATTGATCTTTCACTCCGACAGACTGACAGTCATTCATGCCTAATCTAGCGCTATGCGAGCCAAAAGCACCAGGAAACGTCTGGCCGTGGCGAGTAAGGAAGCAGCTGTCTGTAATTATTCTGATGTTATTGGCAGATTGAAGCTCTCTCTTCCTCTCCAAATGAAAGGAAGTTGTTCTGGCTTTGAAGACTTTATGATATGCTATTCAGACATTAGGCATAACAGCCATTATTACAGCCCTCGCTCTATCAATCTTCAGTTTGATGGCTTCTTTACTGATTGATATTGGATAGGTAATTGATGTCATTTTGGGCATAGCAACATGGAAAAAAAATGTTTACCATAGTAACGTAATAACATAAGTAAATGAACTTTTTTATTATAGAATTTAAAAAGTCAAATCTTAGGTAGAATTAAAGTTCAAATAATTTGGACTACTCACACATGCAAACCAGGCCAACACATCCTATTCTAATTGATATATTCATATTCATCAATCACAATCACATTATATGTTTTATGTTCAGTTTTGCTAGTAGTTAAATAAAAGTTTTTAAACTTAATAGTGTGATTAGATCAGGATGATTCAGAGCTTAGGATGCTCAAGTTGACAATTTATGGAAATAAGAATCATCCACAACTCTATTCATTATGTATATACATATCTTTGTAATAAGAGAATTAATAGAGAGCAGACATGGCAACTTTTGCAAGTGATTATTAGGGAGATTGTGACACAATCAAAAAGCTGCACCAAAGATGTGTGTCCAGGGCCACCAGAGGCAGCTCCAGCTTTGGGTATGTCTTGTGTGGCCAGAAAAACTATTTCTCAAAAAAATGGCGGCATCAGTATTTATTAATTAAAACATTCAGTATTTATTGTGACAACTGTGGAAAGGAGACTTTTTTACCATTACTTTTTAATCTGAACCAGCATGAGGAAGATTGACTAATATTGCAGGGAGACAGGGAGCTCACTCACAATTCAGGGAGTTTCCCTAATATTACCAATTATAATGGAAGGTAGTGCCCGGTGCTACAACTTCTGCAACTTGCAGATGACTTAAAGTTTAAAAAACACCTTTATATGTGCCATCTTCCACCTACATGACTCCCAAGGAGCATGTACATGACCCCCGAGGAGCATGTACATGACCCTTGAAGAGCATGTACATGACCCCTGAGGAAGATGTACATGACCCCTGAGGAAGATGTACATGACCCCTGAGGAAGATGTACATGACCCCTGAGGAGGATGTACATGACCCCCGAGGAGGATGTACATGACCCCTGAGGAGGATGTACATGACCCCTGAGGAGGATGTATATGACCCCTGAGGAAGATGTACATGACCCCTGAGGAGGATGTGCCCTCACAAGCTATAGAAAGTGAGAAAAATGCTGCTAAGTAAAAACTGATGCTAAATGATTCACAGCCCTATTCAGTTCAGTGTGGTCTGTGTGAAGCTGAAAGTACAGTATAACAACCTTCCGCACGTCATGCTGTTTTACATCAATTCATTTACTTATTTCTGATTTCAGCAGTGATTTCTTTTACATTCCCTACTAAACAAAAACTGCAAATAGTATAATCACATTGAGGTACATGCTTTCATAGACCACTCTCCAGTTATGTGAAGAATTATTCATGTTGCATGCCAGTGACTGTTGCCAGATTCCATGAATACCACTTCTCCTGGAGTGATATGCATCCAGCAATGAACTGTGGCAAACTGATAGCTCTGATTATTGGCAAAGGAACTGTATAATCAGGTTTAAATAATATGCACAAGCTGTACACATTATAGAAAGTTTTCTACTTTTTAATATTGACATTATTAGTTGTAATTTATGCATGAACTTATCGGTATTAACGCCAGGAAGGTATAACGAGTAGAACTGGATTGGAAGCACTTACTGTGCACTGTCTGCATTATATGTGCTAAACCAGAGAACCCAATCAGCAACTAGTTATTTTTAGTTTAGTGCAAATTACAGTAGTCAGGGAAAGTTCTGATTGCCTACTACAGGTAGCACCTATCTGCTCTTGATGTGATTGATTCCACAGGACAAAAATGTGGACAGGTCAAAAAGTGCTGGCAGAGACTAACCAGACTTCCACGCATTAAAAATGTAACTATTTGCAATTACAGACTTGGACCGAACCACATTTAGTTATTACAGATGTTGCAGGAATTCCCAGAAGTCTGGATCAGTACACGTCAATGATCTAATCCAGAGCTGAGCACCCCGCAGATTTTATATGGAAATTCAGTTGGAAGTCGCTCCGCACATGTACAGAATGGGAGCGAGTGCAGAAAAGCTGCAAGGCTATATGTACATCCGTGCCCTGTGCGATCGTGCACAAATATTAGAAAGTGTGCACTTCCTCTAGAATCATGCACCATGTCAGAGGTTGGTGGAAATAAAAGCCACAGATTAAAAAATAACCAACTCTTCAACTCTCCCCAAAGAGCGCACATTATAGAAAGCAGCATCCTGATGAAAACAACAAACCTGCATACATAAGTGTTACTATATATATAAGCAATGGTCATAGGCGTGCGCACTGGGTGTGCCTGGTGTGCCCAGGCACACCCTAATAGGCAGGGGCGGACTGGCACGGCAGGGCTG
>JABWIB010000749.1:28103-57355 GCA_016617825.1 Platyplectrum ornatum | reverse complement strand
ATTATCTGTATAGAAATAGGACACAATGTGTGATTTCTATCATCATAACACAATGTCTTCTTCACCTGAATGAGCATCAGGGAGATTATCCAGCACTTCAGGGAGTCAGGGAGACCANCCACTTTTCAGGGAGTCAGCGAGAGTTGGCAACCATGGCTTACATTAAGGCCAGGATAGTGGATTCAGTGGAAGGAGCATGCCCTTATTATGCATTGAATACATCACTTCACCCCTTTTCACTCTATGACATGTTACAAAGACTATTATTAATATTATTATTACTACTACTACCAAAATACTACTACTACTACTAATAATAATAATAATAATAATAATAATAATAATAATAAAAAATAATAATACCAAACCCCTTGAGAAAAAACATGTTCAATACACTTATGAAGTGAGTACAGAAAAATGAATTAGTACATAAACAGCATAACACATAAAATAAACTGTCCTGGTCTGACTGGCTAATTATATTTTTAACATACAGTACAGTAAACTTACTACACACAGTGTGACCTACAATGACATTTTAGAAAATGGCTTTGAGTCAAGGAACAAGCTCAGAACATTAGTATGCAAAGTGATGGCTTTTTTAACCTAAAAACTATAAATAAAACTGCAACCAAAGCTTCACATTTATTGCCATGCTATAATTAATCAGAAAAATTAGTTAAGCATAACTTTTAATTAGCTCGCAACCTTATTTCTGTTATCCTGAAAATAACATTTCCAGAAATTTGTGACAAGCAAATGAAATATCTGATGAATCTAGAACTCATAGCTGTAACTAAAATAGTATTAGTAACGAGAAAATATTGAACTTCAATGATCATATATCCAGTTTATAAATGTAGAATATACACGCAGGGACAAAATATGACCACTGTGTAAATACAAGGAACAAAAAGAAGTCTGATGCTTTATACCAACCATTATGTAACACTGTGTCTGGGTTGCAGACTTTCAGATTCTCCCTCAAAGGAAAATCAAAAGCCGACAGCTGGGGAGCGTGATTTACACCAATCATGCCAAAGCCTCACCCCCTGAATGACAACTGCCTGTCTATGCTATGGATAAGNGGGACTTAATGTCGGGACTAGATTAAAACCANTGCCAGGTCCNGGAAGGATTGCCGACTCTCCCATGATACTGGGAAAATTGTCTGCAATCCGTGAGCCTCCGTGTCTGTTGGGCATTTGAGCTTACCTCAATATAGTTATAATGTGAACTTTATTTATGTATATGCTGACACATAGGCCTATATTTACTAAACTGCAGGAGTGCTAAAGTGGAGATGTTGCCTATAGCAACCAATCAGATTCCTATTACATACTAGAGAATGTCAGCTAGAACGTGATTGGTAAGTCCAGCCCATATTGTTATATAATGTTGGTAGGAAACACTGAACTTGTTTTTCTTCCCTGTACC
The DNA here is from genome assembly GCA_016617825.1 of Platyplectrum ornatum. NCBI lineage: Eukaryota > Metazoa > Chordata > Amphibia > Anura > Limnodynastidae > Platyplectrum > Platyplectrum ornatum. The sequence continues at coordinate 55,918 of JABWIB010000749.1, read as the reverse complement.
TAAAATGTCGGTAATGATTTTAAATACCAATGAATATGTGTAACCAAAGGAAGATCGTATTTAAATATTATTAGCTGCTCTGTACGGTGCATTGTATATATGTTCTGTGATATCATGTTTCCATTTGCCAGTAAATATGGAGTAAGGAATTGGTTATTTTATCCTTAATAGAAAGAAAATGAGAATTTTCTGGATTGAAGGATGCGTTTGCCAAGTTTGTCTGCTGTCAGCCCTCCTCCCTCTGCTAAACAACCAACCTTTAAGATGTTGTGATCTTCTCTTTACTACAGTACTTCTGTCGTTTGAATTGATTCCAGGCACCCATGTTGACCCACTGTTTTAATTTTTAAAGATTCAAACTCAAATCACCGCTGTAGCCTTTGTTTGTCATAGATAGAAAATGTCAACACACTCTGGGCCGTAAATTGCTTTTGAATGTGAACAGAGGAGCAGGCAGAGAATATCTCCTTTTCTATTTCCAAAGAAGAAAAATCTGTTCTTTATAACATGACAAAACAGAAGTGCCGAGCCATAGTAGTGAACCTACATGAATCGTAAAGCCTTTCTGGCTGTCATCAGACAATGCATTGCATAAACCCTTGTCCATTTTCCTTGTGCAGGGACTTCTATTTAGAAACATGAAATACACGCACATGCCGACCTGGCATATTGTGCAGTGCGCTGGTTAAAATTCTCAGTTGCACATAATCATGGCATATTCAGCCCTTGTAACTAAAAGGATAAGTGTGAGGTGCGAGAACAAACTGCATAATGAAAAAATCATTTCTGAATAAATACATAATAAATAAAAAACTTGAAATTACAGCCAACGCAGCAACAGCCCCCAAAACTGTAGGATTGGAACAGGTATTTTATATTGATACGAAACAGTGTTTCTTATAAAAAGAAATGGAATCCAATAATTGTATCACAGAGGTAGCAACCTTCAGTGCATTTCTTCATTTACTAAGATTGTTTCACATGTAGATCTTCCATAATGTAAAATCCTTCTATGATAGTATAACTACGTCACAAGTAAACCAAATATATAGACTGTAAAAATATCTAAAATAAACCTAAAAATACATATAGAAAAATCTAACTACAATAAAACAAAACCCATACCAGGGTATAAGTAAATTAGCNGTACAGGCCAAAGAAAGTAGTCACTTTGGGCTGAATCCAGATCTATGCGAGAACTCCTGCTTTACCCCTATACCTTACGCTAGATGGGCAGGTCCGTAAGGNGGGGTAACACCGCTTTGTGCATTATGCGCACTCTGCATGTGGAAGTTGGGAGTTCTGGATCTGGTCCTTGATGTATTTCAGGCTAATGTCCTTTCTCTAATATTTTTTCTTTATATGTAAATACAGCACACTTGTCAGGAGGAGACAATTGTATTTGCTTACTCTTCACATTAATAGTTCTTGAGAGTAACTGTGACTTTAGAAGTCAGATTCCTGAATATTTAGAACTTTTCCTTCCCATGCATGGATACATACATCTTATCTATCTCCCTACTGACCCAAACACTGGGTTAAGTCACCTTTTCTCTTTCTTACACTTTTCTGGCTACACTGTGCACTCTCTCATGAACAAGGTCACCTCATCTGCGTGTGTATATATATATATATATATATATATATATATATATATATATACACATATATATATATATATATATATATATATATATATATACACACACACACACACACACACACTATGCTATTTGGCATCTACAGATGTAAACTATACAACTTGGCTAATACGTATTTTGTTTCTGCTGAGGCAGTGACAGGAGAAGCTTCCAGAAATTGATTATGTCAGAGTTGGATAGTTGGACGATAGTAATCAGTTTGGAGTTAATAAAATGGAGTATACAGTGCAGTTTATGGGAAAGGATTACAATGAATCCTAGAGGGATTAACTTTTAGTTTAGTTATGGATTATTGACTTTTCTGCAAAGACTGATAGTGATTATTGAGTGGAATAGTAAAATAAAAAAAAAAATAAAAAGCTAAAAGAGATTGTGCTTCAGTGATAAGATAAAATCCCCACTAATAGAGTTCTCGGGACCTCAGAGCGGCTAGCACAGTATAATGTGAATGTTTGTAAAAGATGCATTTGGTAGGGTCAGTTACTAATTGGTGATAAAACTCNGCAGCAAGAAAAAGAACTTCCTGTATTACACTATTAGCTTGAACATATTGCTTTGTTCCCTCGCTGAGAATAAAAGTAAATAAAATAATCAATAACTACAGAATCTCAAGTTATATAAGAGATGACAGCAGAGGTCATTTATGAATAAACATTGCTGTGGATAAATCCTGTATAGACCTTGCAATCATAATATCGCTTTACTTTTGCCTGTGCTCTTGTCCCCATGTAGGAATTGTAAGGCGTCATTTTTTTATACGCCATGGATAAAGAATTATAAAGCATTCTGCAAGCATTATCCTTGAAAATTCTGATGTGTAAATAATATATACTTAACTTATTGTATATGTAAACCCATCAAAACTAAACCGGAGAACAACATTCTCAGCCTGGGACAGGGCCGGTGCTACCAGAGATGTATTCGCCACGGCGAATGTCTCTTTCTCGAAATGGGCACAGCCAACAGCAAAATGTCATCTGTATCATTTTCGAAATATTGTGAAAGTGGAAAATTATTTTTATGAATGGAGTGCTATGCTGAAAGACATACTACATCCATTCATAACAGCTCAGACGGAGCGGTCGACACAGAAGTTTAGTGTTGGGCAGTAGGGAGGGAAAGGTTAGGGTTAGATTGTGTATAAGGGAGGGTTTGGGTTATGCTGCAAGGAGCGGGGTTTGGAGTTAGGCTGCGGTGAATAGAGGGTTAAGCTGTTGGTATGTGAGGGTTGGAGTTAGGCTACGGAGAATGGAGGATTAGGGTTAGGTTAGTGGAAGGAGAGAGTTGGGGTAAGAATAAGGAAATAGATGGTGTTTGCAAAACATACCTGTCAGTGCTGTGGGAGTCAAACTCCAGCTGTTGGAGAGTCCTCTTTCCGAAATAGTCCACAGTTTCCAGGATGTTGTCTGTGAACCACATGTGCTACCATTACCCGATATTATGTGGACGCACAGAGGCACTTAGTAATATTTATTTGTTTGTTTCGCTGGTAAGGGGAAAGCAGCGATGAGGAGGGGATGGCAAGAGTGTCCAGAGAATATATTTAATAGAACTTCTGTAGAGGAAAAGGTGAAATATTGCACATGGCAACCAATCAAATCATTACTAACAATTACCANACTCATTCTAGACAATGATAGCTAGAATCTGATTGGTTTCTATTTGCAAAATCTTCACTTTTACTCTTTACAAATTCTATCTTCATGTGTCTGTGGAGATANATTTACATTTTATAGAACAGTGAAGTGTCACTTTCATTTTGAAAAACATAAGGATAATTATTTTAAAGGTGTTAACAATTAATGTTGGGTGGTTTTGAGGTGTGAGCTATGGTGGGTGATGGGGCAGGGCTGCTGGGTGGTTGGTTGGGTGGGGGGCCAAGGTATTATAAGGCAGATCAGTGGTCGAAGTGGAAATTTAGAAGTGGGGGTATGGACATTCAGAATTGGCGGTATGGAAACTCTGAAAATAATGGAAGTCAATGAAGATTTTTAATTTTTCTATTACATCAGTGGGAGAAGTGCCGGTATGGCATACCCCTGTATAAACCCCCACTTCGAGCCCTGAGGCAGATACATTAGGTAAATCNCACTCTCTTGAAAGAATTGTTTCTCTCCCTTTTGCTAGGATGTATTTTTTAACATGTTATTTGCTTTACAGACGGGGTATAGGCTGCTGTAGCATTGGGAGGGTCAATGTTTTGGTGCAAGAAAAGACATGGGGGANAAATGTCTGTGATCAGAGGAGCGCCCTTTTACTCCTAGCCAGAGTGGGTGTCCTGTGATGGCGGCATGGTGTGCAATTAGAGAGGTATATGTATTACAGCACAAAATGGACCATGCATTCAGATTCTTATGGTGAAACACTGAAAATGCCATAAAAGTATGCCAAAAGTANATTAATGCACCTGGCAACCCTGGCGAACAGAATGGGCACACACCTCATGCCGAACCCCTGAGACTGACTCACCGAATTCCTGGGNTTTGATGAAACCCAGGTTAAGACCCACTGTGCGGGTGGGAGCATACTCCAGCACCTGCTTTTTACACTGCAATGGTTTTGCTCATTTGCAGTAAGGTTTTCTGTCATATTTTAAAGAGCAGAGACTGTCAGCATGCATATCACATGTGGNAAATGTGCAGATTTCCATACACAGGACTACTAGCCGACAAATCATGCTCATTCTAAGCAATCAGTATGCATTTTGTATGATCTGAAATAGGAGTATTCTGTATGGATACCATTTTTCTCAGACCATTAATGTGCAGGTGTCTAGAGCACTTCATAGCTGTGGAAATATAGTGTTGACATTCCTCATTAAAGGTTCCAGCTGGTAAAACATTTAGTTCCTTCTGGAATAGCTGAAATCCTGGATATAACAGTATAAATATCATAAAATATTACTTGTCAGCAGAACAGGATTTGTAAGTGACTATATCTTATGAGAGACGTATGTTGTGTTCTGTTAGGTGAATGCAAGAGCAACAAAACAGTGTGGGGGGGGGGGGGTTCCTGCAGAAAGTCTTTTATTAATGTTTTCATTTCTGAAGCCAGAGTGTGGTCCATTCATGGGGTCATAACAAACCACATAATAAAACATACATAACACAAGAGACAAAGTAAATANGGTGCTGCTCAATTAACCTATAATGCAAGATCTATGGGGAAGCTTGAAGCTGCTAGTGTTGAAATCCCATTTGGCTATATGCGGGAGCAGCCACAAACAGTGAAGCAGTGGCACTACTAGCGTGGCTGGAATAAATAATCCACTGTGGACATTGCTGACTAGCGAGCGTTACTGTATGTCCCAGAAAAACTGCTGCCCTTTGTATTACGCGAGCGTTACTGTAGTCTGAAGTAGCGGTAGTGGTAGTAGATGATTTTCTTCTATTATGATCACTTCTCTACCAATTATGTATAAAATTGTATATAAAACAAGCATTACAAATGCATAATAAAAATTAATGACTTCATTAATGGACTAGAGAGAATGCTAAGGCACAACAAGATAGTGCATAATCTACATTCCATTTTCACTTTTTAAGTATCCATATAAATACTTGAGCAATTTGGAAATAGTCATGCTTTTTATTTGGGAAAAAGCTACCGGTACACTTCTAAAGTTAGAAAAGTTTTTTTCAGAATAGTCTGCCTACTGTAATAATACATTATAATACACTGGTCCTACCACTGAGCCAGGAGTGCTTTCATTGCACCGTCATCTCACTGGGCTGCTATAAATGTGGCATTTCTATGTACCCCTGAGTACTCCCAGAATAACAACACTGGGGGGTATATTTACTAAACAGCGAGATTGCAGTGAGATTGGAAAGTGGGGATGTAGCAACCAATCAGATTCAAGATCTCAGTTTCATTTTACACACTGTAGAATGTGAACTCGAATCTGATTGGTTGCATATATTTAGAGAGACATATCATTAATCAAATTTCTATTGATAAATGGTTACAATAATGTTGGCTATGAACTAAATTTGTTATACATACATTTTTCATTTTTAACACTGATACGATTAAACTGGATGCTTTATGAGTTAAGTCAAATTAGTTGCGAGACGAACAAGGATTTGAATTTTTTTATTCGTTCAACAGTTTGGAGATTTTTCAGAAGTTAAAGACTTTGGACACCTGAATGTAGACACAATGTAGTCTATGTCCACAGGTAACAAGGTTTACAGAATTTGATGTATGACGTAACCCAGTGATGTCAGTTTACCTGTATTTATAATTATACCATTCACTGTTAATAAATAAATATTCTAATTGTGCGTCAGAAATGTGTGGACTAGTGGACTAAACTACACAAGGAGACGACTCCATAAATGACACTAAGAACAAAAACAAAACAACTAGATAATGCTCATATTGACTAGTAACTGCTAGAAAGAGGCAAACCAATAGCCATTAACAGCATGAAAATACAGTATATCAGTGCTGTGCTTTCCTTTAATGAGGTAGACTGAATCTATATTGTGACTGTGAGTTTATGGGTGTCATAAAAAGAATGTTACCAAGGCACTCAGGGAACTGTGAAGTCACAAGTTGTGCCGTCCTGATTTACACCGCCGCCATTATTTAAACACAAAGGACTCAATGATGTTTGTATTTGAGACTTAGGGCTGGATTCAGCTTTTCACTCTCATGACTTACACTCTCATGGGTAAAACCATGTTGAATTGCAGGGGGGGGGGGTAAAATGAATGTCAGTGTGTGCACGCAGGGAGAATACTTTATTTTTGCAATTTGCACACAGATACTGACCAGCGTTACTGTTACACTGTTATTAGACTTGGGCTGGAAACATCAGCTGTCACCTGTTATGTTGATTGCAACTAATTAAATTTACCTCCCCTGCAACATGGTTTTGCCCATGAGAGAAGTCATGAGAGTGAAAAGCTGAATCTGGCCCTTAGTTACACTGCAATACCCACTATGTTATGTAACTGCACATCTTAAATTACATTTTATTCTTCTAGCTATATGGATTATTAAATAATCTATTCAAAAACAATGCAGCGCATGCATTTGTAGTATAACCTGATTGAATCCAGTCTTCCACAAAACGGAAGCCTGGGTCCAGAAATCTATTAAGTGGAAAAAATTGTGCATATAGGTATTATGGTTTATTTATAAGTGCCACATGGTTTTCGTAGCGCTATACAATTGGGAGAAACAATACAATTGGTAACAAGAAAGACATAGGCAGGGGTGCAAAGTGATTACATAGCGTGGTTACATAGTGACTACATAGAGGTGGTGAAGAATGTGAACTGGTGTGGGATGTGGAATGACATGGAGCGAAGGTCTGTTAGTTGAAGAACAATGGAGTTGAATAAGAAGTGTAGAGGTGTTTACAAGGGGAGGTAGAGGGAGAAGAAGATTGGCTTGGGGGGAGGAAGATGACAGGAGGGTGGGTGTCCCTGCTCAGGGAGCAGGAGAACAGTTCAGAATAACATTGGGAAGGGAGGGGAAGGTGGATGGAAATTAGATGAGGGAGGTGCAGGCAAGTGACAAGTGTGTTTTGAGGGAGCACTGGAAGGTAAAGAGGGTGTTGGATAGCCTGAAAGTGCGGCTCTCCAGATGTTGTCAAACTAAACATCCCAGAATGCTTTAACTGCAAAGACATAGTTGATACCCGACAAAGCATGCTGGGACGGGTAGTTTGCAGCACCTGGAGAGCCGGACTTTGACTACAGCTGCTTTAGAACATTTCTAAAATAAACATTGTGTGCTCNGTCTAATCGTGTGACTGCAGCGGAAATTCATAAGAACGTCTCAGAGTAATAGAGTAGGTTACGCTAACACAAGAACAAGCAAAAGAAAAAATATTTCCCTAATACATTGATTTTGTGAAGGAAACATTGAATTTTAATAGGATTGGATCCTATTGAAATGAGCCAAAGCTCCATATACTCCATATGTTGAAGATGTATTAAACAAGTGACATTTTATGCACTTCTGTCTTTGAACAAATNCTAATGATTTCCCTTGCTACAATAGTGATGACTGTTTATGACTATTTTTACATTTATTTTTAGGAAAAGTCTAATTAAATGTATACTAGTCACCTATTCCCTACAAAGAAAGTACACTGAAACGCTTAGGTCAACTCGGTAGAATTACAGCTACCCACTCCCTTATGTTATTTGCCACACAAAGCCAGAGAAAAATGTTTGGTACTTTGAAAGTTCAAGAACTCAGATTTCTTTTTAGAAGTGCCAGATGTATCATTTTTATTGCCAATAATGGAAGCTCACACTATTGTTGTATTTGACGGATAAAATAACTTCGACCATCATACTTCTATTGCACAATGTATTGCAATTCATCTATCAGCAATTAAACAATGACAAAACCCTCTAAGTTTATTTTAGTATTTAAGTGTGCTTTATTTTAACACGCTCAGTTTCGGGCATTGATTCATACGTTCATAGGGCAAATTGTACTCCTGTGTCCTTACATATTAAAGTTTTACTTCTCTAGCTCCTAACAATAAATTATACTTAATGTATTGTTGTGGACCAGATTTGGAGTTTTTCCATGTATAAATATTGATTTATACATGGTGATTTATGCTGTAATCTAGAGTTGCTGCTTATGATCATTAGAGGGGACGATGACACAATTACACAGAGAAACTAATGGCTATGTACTGATCCCTATTTGTGCTGACTCTGATAGAACATTCCTGGGTCATTTTTAGGGCACTACAATTGGTTTATAAGCTTAACTGAATTATAAAGTTGTCACAATTTGCAGCAATTACAGCACGGCCCCAGACAAAAGCATCCATGTTATTACAAATGACCTGCCAACGAGAACCTGCCATTAACTTCTATGCAACTACACGGCAAGCTAGGGTGCAGGGACACTTTTGGCAGCATTACTAGGTCAGATTTATATAAGCAGACGGTATCTGTATGCACAGAAATATTTTGCTAGCTTTATGGGTTATTATCTCTGACCAGAGCTAATAATCAGGTTGGATATTTCTGACAGTATCTGGTATACCAGGAGAGACCTGTGCTGGCCTGATCATTTGGGACTTGGTGATGTCATGCCTACTCGTTCATAACAAGTCTATTGGACCATACAGCCGTTCAGAGGGCAGGGGTGATTTGCATAATTCACTCCTTCTACTCCACCCCCATGCCGCCAGCTCTTGATTTCTCCTGGGAGCCAGACACTAAAAGACGGCTACCCTTCTGTATGACCATTAAGTGGGAGGTCACTCGCTTGTGCAGCCTTCTTTTCCCTAACCCCATTCTTACTTTTTTACAATTTATCCTTCGTTTCAGACATTTTACAACATTTCTAAAATAACTCCATGGCTCTGGATTTACCCTGAAAGCATGTTAATGCTTTTGCACCATGCTGTCACTAACTCTAAAAAAGTCGCAGTTACAACAGTAACAGCTAGATGGCGTATCAATGCAGAAGATAACCATTAACAATGGCAGGACAACCTATACGCTGNTACACATAAGCGCAGCCTTTTGACACATTTCCCGAAATCTACACGTGGTGGAGCCAGCCATGCATACCACGACATGACATTATTTTAGAAACTTGTCACAACTGTATTTATAAGTGGAAATATTGAAGGATGGATATATTGGATGACATACAGGAATCTCAAAAAAATTACATAAGGTAAGTATTCTTGTCTGTACTTTGGAAATCAGGCCTTGAAAGTTTCCTATGAAATCCCAAAACTTATTAGCCGTCTTGCGTTGTAGTCATCCCATAAAAGTGTTAAAAATTGCATCCTGAATATTATTGTGTGAATACATTTCCTCTTGCTGTAGTAAAACTGTTTTACCAGTTCTTCAGCACAAGCCTGTACCAGCCTTATTTCTATAGTCAAGCAGTAACATAGCAAGTGATGAAATTTATCAGGCTGTGACATTAGGTTCAGGTGGGCTTAAAACAGATTGATTTATCACAGGTCCTTCAGGGATAAGGGGTAAGGCGTGCTTTCATCAATATATATGTCTTCTGAAAAACCTACAGGGCTCTTATTTCATTCAAAGTCTAGCCTTAGCACAGTGAATTTATGCTCGCAGTAACTCCAAGTTTGGGTGACAATTGTAGTTTTATTTTTTTAATGGATTTGAAAATGTGCAGTGAGGCCTGAGCCTCTACTTTTTATACAGACATTTTAGAGAATGCAGTGCATGAGTTTACAGGGAACGTGTCCTAGTTATCTTATCTATCAGTAAATGGTACCTTCAGGGAAGTGTTTGATAATTATTCGCATCTCATTTTTAGCTCACACATTCATTTCCAGCAACCAAAACAGTGTTTACCACTGATGCTCTTTAGTGTCAGAATGGATTAGCATTTTCCTGGACACATAAAAAAAAACTTATTTGTATTTCCCACAATGTCGTTTCCTGCAGCCACCTTTTACAATACATTAGACCTTTAATAAAGACAAGTGCAAGGGGTATGTTGTGTCAATACTGCCTTACGCCACAATTGTTGCCATTAGTCAGTGGGCTAAGCCCCCCCACCAAAATTCAGTTCACTAGACATTCTGGACTCGATCCTGTTCACCGTGTGAACGCCTGTTCACGGGTGTCTAAGTTACCTAGTCCACTTAATGCTGAATCCGGTCCTCTTTAATGAAGAAAAACAGCTAGCTCTGTAAATGTGTGACTAAAATAGTGGAACCACCAATAATTACATCTGTACCACTTATACTTTAATTACACCAGTACAATTTTATATCAATGATTATCCATGTGGAAGTTTCCAGAGGTTACACGCCATAAAAAAACATATGTCTGGTAGTGACTCTTGTCCACTTACTTTTCNTGTACAGTGATTGCCCATAAGTATAACTGAGCTGGAAAGGAACCTCAACCCAATCTTGGCCTAAATTTACTAAGCAGGGAAATTGCAGGGANATTGAAAAGTGGGGATGTTGCCCATAGCAACCAATCAGATTCAAGCACTCAATTTCATTTTACATACTGGAGCATACCTCCCAACTATTCCGCGGGTGAAAGCGTGACATACAAGCCCCGCCCAGCCCCCGGCAAAAGTAATAAAAATACATGTACCTACCAGTTAATCCCCTTAGCGGGACTGACTGGTAGGAGGTAGGGACAGCGGGACAGTCCCCCAAAAGCGAGACTGTCTCGCTGAAATCCGGACAGTTGGGGGTATGCTGGAGAATCTGATTACTTGCTATGGGCAACATACCCACTTTTCAATCTCCATGCTTAGTAAATTTAGGCCCAAGTGTTGCAGTTCAGAGGTTAGTTCTTTCACAAATAGTCTAAGCTGAGAACATATAGACTGTCTAACAGTTTTATTAATATCCACCATCCTTTTTGTATTACAATGTCATGTGTGACCTTTTTCGGCAGCGACAAGATACATATTGGCAAATGTTACCCTGAGGTGACAAACTTCTCCTACACACATTTTTTAAGCAGACTGTTTACTGACTTCAGGCAGTCCAATATCACACAGACTCATGGGGCACGTCAGCATCTGAAGACAGATAACAACCTGATCCGTAAAGCCACACAACGACTAAAACCACCCAACACCAGTGATATGCGGGATACAGTAACGTGAACTGAGAATTCTCACACAGCCATATTACAGTCTTTCTTTGGGGTATCAGATTGCTTATAAATTTGCTTTATCTATTTCTTTTGTGTTGTGATCTTGTTTCCCAGTTCTCTTGTCTGACAGTCATCAGGGATTTCTGTAATCATAACACATTATATATTATCTTGAATTGGTGAAACATTGAATAAAGGAGCAANAAATAACAAGCGCTTAGTGAGGCTATAAATCAGACCTATGAAGAAACAAAAGAGGAATATGCAAAGCTCGCCTGTGTCTGGTCTCTGGTTATCTCTTTATATGATTGCTTATTTCAATAATGAGAGAAAATAATGTCTTGGACATTTCTCGACTGTTAGCTTTTTAATATGGTCTCAGCGGGATATGTGTCTACCTTGAAGTTTTCAAGGGCTATGTCAGTTGGATGCAACAAATATAAAAACTATTTCCCTAAAGATATCATTCAGAGAAAGTTTCTTAACAATTCACCATATTTTCTGTTTGAACCTATTACATAGGCTGCAACTTTAATATATCTGTCCGCACATGAATATATTCAAAGGGGGCTGCAATCAAAAGCAATGATTACTTAACAGAGGCAACAGTAATGCATGCGAGAGTGATGATCAAAGAACATTTCCGAGCTGTCTAGAAAAACCTAGATGCTATTTTGGTTAAAAATATTTATTCCCTGTAGTTAAATTTGGGAGGAGACGTAACATATTTACTTCTCTCATACCTCTGTTGTTGTTGGATGTTTATTTCACAAAAGCAAGACATCTAAGGGAAAATATGCAACAGATTGTATCTATAAATGGGAATGAAACTGCGCCCGTGTGCAAGATAAAACAACACACCCCAAAGAACTTGTGGCAAGAACATTGTGCCATCTGCTCTCTACCTTACACCTTATTCTGAAATAAATCTAATGAAAGATACGAGAGAACATAGTGCTCTATATGCAGAAGGAGTGCTCTAGGGCACTGTAACTGTAGGACCTTTACATATGATAGAAGCAGAGAATTTGACAATACATTATCAATCATATTTTATGTTTGTGCTGATGTTTAGGCATTTTACTGACTGTCGTCATGTTGTTTAATAAATCATTGCTACAGACATCATCAGAATATTATTGTTAGTATTTGTTCCAAGCAAGAAAATATTTGAAAGAAATCCCTGCAATCCAACTATAATGCATTCCGACCCAACCAGATGTAAGCGAAATTACCAAATTTCCAAAGTCTTCTGTTTTGGTGTCCCACAATTTCTTTCGTGTTTTTTGATACCGAGGACATACTGGCAGAGGAAAAATAAATGCCAGCCTGGGACCTGGACCCCTCCTTCTCCTCCTCCCTGCTTAATTACAGGCCAAGGGGTAGGGTCCAATAAGGACATTTGCTAGGGGATGGGGGTAGGTGGGGATCAGGGTAATAGGGGTTTTTAAAGGGGGCTGGTAGTGTCACCATTATCTGCAGGATATTTTCTTTCCCTACCCTATGTCCTTTTCTTAATACGTGGGTTTCCTTTCATATGGGGCAGTGGTAGTTAGATGTTCAGGTTGGCGCAGTTAGAGTGATAGTTGTTAAACGTGGTCTGAAATTATGTTATTAGTTAGTCCAAATTGGATGGATGGTCCTGGGTTATGACACTCCCATTGGGAATGGGTTTGTTGTTTTGAAATTGTTTCTCTTAAAGCATTTAGTTAAAGAAAGACCACTGGTTATTTAGGCACTTGGTTATTTAGATCATTAGGATAAGTATTAAGGTAGTGACCTCTGACCCCCACTGCTTTCGGGCCATGTTTTGTTCTGGTAAAATAAGTACTTGCATGCCTAAATTTTATAGTCTTCAATTTAAATCTCATGGTCTCAGTGTCATTTATTTCATGTCAATTTATTGTCTCTGGGTTATTGGAGGGGGCAGGTCATCAACCATTTGGCAATTTTGTAGCATTTTGCTTTTTTATTTGGTGGGGGGGGGAATGTTCGGTAATTAACATCCATTGTTAAACAGCAGATTGATTTATTAAACAGTACACTTGACAACAAATAACCAGCCATTGTTTCATTCTGTTCAGTTCAATAATAATATCTCCGCACATCCATAAATACAACTGAAAACTGGATAAAGCTAAGCATAGGCAACAAATTTCTCCCAAAAGAAAGAACTATTATAGGGGAGACAGGTAGGTATTGTAGAGCATATTGTATAGGGTATATTCCACATATTATCACTTTTATGGGACGATTCAATTCCCTGCAAATATGGGAAAAAGCTAGTCACATGCCCGGGCAATTAACCTTAACAACAATACACACAATACACACATAAATTAAGTCTCTGGTCTCAGACTTTGCCTCTTATGTGTGTCCAGTCTATTTCTGCCCCTTGTATGTGTCTCCGCGTGTACCCCTTTTATATAACTGCCCCTAGAAATGCCACTGTGTGTGGGCAACCTAATGCACGGGGGCCTCGAGACGACTGCATCGATTGTTCCATGGTTAGTCCCTCCTTGTTGTCGTTATAGACAGGGGCGTAACTACCACTACAGCAGGCATAGCGGCTGCTATGGGGCCCGCAGCCCTAGGAGGCCCGGGTATCTATCTAATAATTAGGGAAGGGAGGCCCCGTTAAAAAGGTTAGCTATGGGGCCCAGCCTTTTGTAGGTACACCCCTGGTCATAGAGGATCTATTAAGACCTATTTAAGTTGAAAAAATTAGTTTTATTATATTAGGTAATATAGATTACATGATTATTTTATGGGTTATTTAGATTACATGAAGGAATTGACCAATCCCATTAATTTCCTTCTTCTTCCCTCTCTATGATCCTGATATTATCTCATAAACTACACAGCTTTTATATACATACATAATATTTTAGACACATGTTCTAACTGCTGTCTAGCATTGATCATTTTTAAAATATTAATATTTCTAGATGTTGTAATTGTATATAACCCAGCCCAGTTGTCCCGCATACCACTAAGTAGTAGTACCATTTAGTAGTCTTTTGGCCACCAATTGTACATGCACCACTGGCTAAGAACCCCTGCTAAATATATACCTTCAAAGTTGTAAGTTTCATATAAGTAACTGTTTATTATATTATATAGTGATTATAAGATATAACATAGAAATAAAAGGATCCAATTTTCCTAGTTCAAGTAATTTAAATGTGTTGCTTAATATGAAGGTGTTAACCAAAGTATAATAATTCTACTGTACTAATGCACTTATCAAAATTATATAAAGAGATTTGTTTTTGTACATCTATTATTCTCATTGCCAGATCTTAGTCTTAGAGCTACATCTGATACAGTAGATGTAGTCTTTTCTGCGTATGTTATGGATATTTCTCCAGACATAGCAGTCTACAAAACCTTAAATACAAACTTGATGTTACATATATAATACATTATGACCTTACAGCTTCTGTGAAAGTGAGTTGACCTTACAGCTTTACAATGAGTTGCAATCTAGGTGTATTACACATTACGATCAATGGGTAGCACATGGTGTACAATGTTCATTGACATTTTATAGTCAGATGAAATGTGACATATTCACTTACACTCCTGTAACTCATCATTGCATGCAGACTGGACATGTTTTGGGTGTGTCTGCCTTTAATTCAAAATAAAATGAAATAAAATGAAAATATAATTATAAGGCTCTCAATAATAATCTGAATAATGATAAACATATCATTGCTATGTTTTACTCTTACAAAATGAACAACAAAAGTAAAAGCTTGTCAAACATCCGATTCAACCATTAATATTTAACTTTCGTCTATACAAAATCTTTCTGAAAATGGCATTTTGCGGAGTAGACAATTGTTTCAGACTGAGGCAGTAACGGATGAAATGTGTTGTATGAAGATGAATATAAGTAGTCAGCATTATTTTATGGTAGAGTTGTTCTATACAAATTACATTCTGACAGCATTAAATAAGTGTATTATTTAGTTAACATAGTGTAAACAGTAAATTGATGAGAAAAAAGAACTGGCAAAGTATATATAATACAATATATTAACCCAATGGCTGCTGTACTATTTGACATCTGGAGCTAAGTTTACGGAACTGCGGGAATGGAAGAGTGGAGATATTTCCCATAGCAACCAATCAGATTCTAACTGACATTTTCTAGTAATGAATAAAACAGAGAGAGCTAGGATCTGATTGGTTGAATACCTCCCAACTGCCCCAATTTTAGTGGGACAGTCCTACTTTTGCAGGACTGTCCCGTCTGCCTACAAGTTTGTCATGGTAAGGGCGCAAGACTCAGGCAGAGCTGGGCAGGGCTTGGGCGGAGCTGGGCAGGATTTGGGCGGAGCTTGGGTGGGGTCGGGGTGCGACTTATCTGCCCCAATCTCCCCCAGCAGGAAGTTGCAATGTATGTGGTTGTCCCGGTCTCTTGGACATTTTTTTGACACCCTGGAAACAAACACTTCATGTTCAGTTTATAATATCACTGGTTTCTCTATAACACATGAATATACAGAATTATATGTAAAGCGCAATATATATTAGAGTGCTGAGCATGCTGTATTATGGCTTTGATCTTGGTCAGGTCTCAGAAAGCCCAGACTGTCATTAATATTTTGAGTTTGCTGGTACTGTAGTACTACATCATACTGAAGTTATTGACTATGTGAAAGCAATGGCTTACTGAGACTAGAATTACTGTACATAAATTCAGTATAATTTTTATTAAATAAATGCTAAATAATAATATATAAATAGATACATTATTTTTATTATGTTGCATTTATCACATAAATACATTATCTATACATTATTATCTTGTATTTTTTTGCAACTAAATACAATATTTTCCAAGTTTCCATTAATAACATGGACATTCACAGAGTTTCTCAGTTACTTAGAGGATTCTGTATAAGACAGAAGTTCCTTATACTGATGAGATCTGACATTTCGGGCTAAATTGTGTTTTTGTGAATTTGGAAGGAGGAAGCAACATTTGGATCTGCTGGTGTTCTATATGTAAGAGATAACATTTACATATGTTAATCATGAGGACCTATACAGAAATGAGAGACACAGTAAGAAACAAGCAAATCCAATGTAATCTGCCAGGTAGAGGGGGGGGGGATATGATAGAAGAGATATAACCAGGTACAGGGGGAGGGAGGGGGGGTCATATGTGATAACTAGACTGAGATTTCCAGGTTCCAATTTCTATCTTAATTCCAAGATAAAGTTATAGAATAAAGCTATGAGGTATTGGCCTGAAAATGCTAAGTCTTTACATCATGTTTATCCTCACTTTCTCCCAAATCTAGATCAGACTTATAAAGAGCACATCTTAACTACAACAGACAACGAGAAATTACACAGACTGCTTATGTTAAAACATGATGTATCAATAATCTCGCTAACCCACTCTAGCCTCCAGGACATGACACAGGGGGCATATTCCATTCTTTGCATTGACATATATGCCACAAATACAATAGGAAATAGTCTTTTCATAATATATATGCACTTTTTAAATCATATTAGGTTATCAGGATCTTGGCTATCAAAGAATGTAACTTGCTCAAATATGATCCCCTGGCAATGATTAAACTACTGCCAGTAAGAGTGCCCATTTTCAGGGATATAGTACTGGGCTTAATATAGCCCCTTCCTCTATCAGCCGTTGCAATAGCTTGCTGACAGACGCATCTCTGTGATGCTGAAACATCATTTTAAGATTTCCTTTTACAGTAATTAATGTTATATGCTGTGTTCATACATAATCTTACTGCTTGGATTATTAAAATAATTATAACAACAATTATCTACAGAATAATTCCATGTTATGTTAGCACGGTATACTATTAATAACACAGTGGTCAAATTACACTAATGGCCAATAATGGCTTTTTAATTGTCACCATGGATGACAATTCACTGACAAGACCTTATGTGTATAGATTATCCATTATTCACAGGAAAGCAACAGGCAGCCCACACAGAATGTCAAGAATGACAACCCCATGTACATTACTTTATTCATTACAAGTAACAACAGTGACATCATTTGGTCAGTAATAAAGGGGCTAAAATGTTATTGTGTAATGCTAATAGGTTTGTCATGTTAATATGTTCAGTTTTTATAACCCATAATTAATTAAATAATTCAAAGTTAATAAAAAAAAAAAGTATAAATAGGGTATATGGACCTGATTCAGAGTTCGTGCGCTATGTACGTGCTATTCAGAGTTGCGTGAATCTGCATTTTTAGTCAACTTTTTGAGGCATGTAAGAAATGCGTGCGCCTTTGTGCTTACAACAATCTTGATGCTGAAAGCTAATTGTTTTGTTGCTTTGCAGGCTATACAAAAAACGTTTGTGGACTTCCGCAGCAGCAGCAGAATTTCTGATTGAAATCCTCTTTGCGCTACGTTACACCACGGTCTGGGGTGGTGCAGGAAATTAGCGCACGCAGACAGACTTGAATAGACGCAGTTGTGCACACTTGTAGTGGAATGTTCTTCAAAACCATTAGCATGTATAACCACGGCCATTATCCGCACCTAGAGGAGACAGAGTCGCAAGGATGCGCAGCCTTGAATATGTTGCGTATGCGCATATCCGCAATACGCTGCGACTGTGCTAGCCTGGCTGGCGGAGTTACAGCTCTGAATCAGGTCCTATAACACTGAAATGACAGACTGAGTTTTGACCATAATGACAATCATTGCCAAGGTATTCAAAATTCTGAAAGTTATGTAAGAAGAACTGTAAATGTTGTAAATGCTAGCAATATTTAGACCTGGATTTGTACCCTGCATTTTTCCCAGGTAAAAAAAGACACCTTTTCCACTGCAAGGTGAACCTGAGTTGACACCATTTCCACTGAGTGGAGTAGAGTATTGTTACCTACTATGTTTTAAAGGGAAATCGTTTTTCCACTGCAGCGACCCGGGTAAAAACCCTGCATTAGTCCCAGGTAAAACCTGGGTCACTTTTCCCGGGTTTAATTTCATGGGACTCTTTTCGCACTGTGTACAGATGTCTTATGGAAAGCATTCACAGCCCTGCCCATACTGTACTATTTACATTGTACCTCTTCCAAACCCGTACGCACGAAACTAAGACTTGCCGTGCGTAAAATCATGGTTTTCAGAAATTCTGTGCAGAATTCCCAATTCTGGATATGTCCAGTGAGATCACTTGTATGAATTACACATTCTGCCCACAACTGTGCATTGCTATTTATTTATCATCATGATAATAAAAAATAATAATAATAATAATAATGATATAATAATAATAATAATAATAATAATAATAATAATAATGATGATGATATAATAATAATAATAATAATAATAATAATAATAATAATAATAATAATAATAATAATAATAATAATGGTAATAACAACAACTTTTAAATACATTTTTCACAATGGATTAAGATTGTTGTGACAATGTTTTACTTTAAATCTATGTACAATACATTCTAACACATGATACTAAACATGATATAAAATATCAACAATAAAAATGACAAATAGAATAATATATGGGGTTTGCTAATGAATCCAAAAAACATTCAATTGGAATTGTTGTAAATTGGTTATTGGTAAAAAAAATTCAAATCTTACAAAATATATTGTACAAAATGTTTAATCTTTACTGTTTGATTAATGCAGTGCTATAGACATTGATATACTTATGTAAATTAGAGTAGTATCTGCTTTATCCTGCCAACTATTGTTCCATAGCCAGAATAATACAGTCATGAAGTATGACGAGATAAACAATAAGAGTTCAAAATATAAATGTCAGGTGTGTTTTTTTCTACATCTCACAGTTGTCAAATAATCTGTCACATTTCAGATGAGGAAGGGCCATTTTGTCAAGTAGTGATAATAGAAATTTCAAAAGACATCTACNCAAAACCAAATGATACCACTCTCAAATCTCTGCCACAGACAGCACAAAAATACAGTCAGAAGGGTATAATGTATTATGAAGACGTCTGAAAGAAATATATCAGCATAGATGGTATAATATCAATACATTAAGGGGCTGATCCAATCCATAACGTACACCTGATAGCAGAGTGGATCTCTGCATACTTTGATCCTCACATCGCCAAATGCACAAATGTGTTTTATGGCAACCAGGCTCAAGTCATTGCTCCAACTGCTTGCAGAGAAGTAGTCCATGAATAAAATAAATTACAGTGAAGTACCCTACACCTGCAAATAGACTAGACTAAAGGGGACATATCTGTGATCTTATTTTACAGTAATCATTTATTTCTTTTTCTTTTTCTTTTCTCTTATGAATGTATGTTCACATTGAACTGGTCTGTACATAATAGCGGGGAGTTTACTCCTCTCTCCCGGATTGTAAGTAATTATCCGTACCAAGAATAAAAAAGGCATATTGTTCTTTTACTATTCCTATAGTAATATACAAATCACAGACAGGTATATTTATAGACATACATAAAGAATACATAAAGTGTTGATACACACACACACATATATATATATATATATATATATATATATATATATATATATATATATATATATATATAGTACATAGTGTTAGAATAGGAATATCTCCAAATGCACAAGGTGTCAGTCCCATCATCCAGACTTGGTGGACAAGCATGAGGATTTTGTCTTAAAATCCATAAATACATGTAAGAGAACCCAGTAAATAATGTTCAGTTCATCCCAGGGGGTATATTTACTAAGCAGTGAGATTGGAAAGTGGGGATGTTGCCCATAGCAATCAGATTNGAGTTCACATTCTCCAGTGTGTAAAATGAAACTGAGAGCTTGAATCTGATTGGTTGCTATGGGCAACATCCCCGCTTTCCAATCTCACCGCTTAATAAATATACCACCAGANTGGGAATGCATACCATGGGAGAATTTGTGGAAGTCAAGATTTAGAGGTGCATCCCCCTGGCCCACAGATAATGAACTGGTATAAGGATGTAAGCATCAGTGTTTGAACTTTGCTGGAGATTTAAGCTTTAATATAATAAAAAAAAATAAAAAGGCTGCTAGCAATCAAATATAACACTAAATAGTACTGTGCTTAAACCTTTGACACTGGACTTTTTATTATACAGTTCCCAAAAGAATATGTATTCATTTTTTTCACAGAGACAAATCCACTGCATGCAATTTTCAAACAACATTCATCCTCGTCTAATGGCATGAATTTACTTCTGGTTATTGGCAATACAGTTAGAGTGCACAAGGTTCAAAATAAAGCAGCACGTCCAACTCATTTTACAGCTCTTAGATGTCCAGACAACGCACAATTGCAGGAAAGCCCTGGTAGATTATAGACGTCTGTCCATTACACAGCAGACCCTGGAAAGAACAGACATGGTAAACTCTGGATTTTCTAACAGGCCATTCTTCCTTTCAGAGCTCACATTGACCTTTAATTGCTAGACAAACCATTAAAAAACTGTTATATCCTATAATTATATGTATATACATATAATGTTATGTGGTGTCTCCAAAAAAAGTGTTCAATATGAAAGATTTCTTCCTTAGTAGTAATTAGTCGCAGTGATTAACCAATGAAAAGTATTTATCGAAGCCGTATGGATTTAGGATTGGCCAAAGACTTTGACTATGAGTAATCTATATTTACTGTAATAGCCAAACTAAGACAAAATTCTTTTTCCCAAAAAAAGAACGAATCCTCGTCCCCCATAGTACCAGGCGCTTCTAGCTGAAGTGAAAATGCATTTGATGAAATGCTATTCTACCATTCTGTTTGATAAAGTCACTAGTAAGGGCAGAGCATCACTGAAATCTAAGAAGATCTTCAGTTTAAGCAATATGACATGTTACACTCTAATTGGTGTTTTTTTCTGATAAGATAATAGAGAATAATTCTGGGCTCCATTTAAATGACTATGGTATAGTCATTGAGTATACAATACATATATTTCTATTAGTGAAATAAATGATCTAAAAACGACCTAAATGTATAATAGATAATAGGTACCTACTGAAAGATTTTACCAGAGGAAGAAGAATTCTGAAAGGTTTGAATCATTTAATGGATTATCAGCTACTTTTTCCAGTCCTCTGTTATGTACCAATTATGTATGTGGTATTTTAAAGATTACAGCATTTAATGACTTTATCTGTGCAATGTTCCATCTTATAAATTTATTTTACCTAGCACTAATCCAAGTGCCTGTCTTGAGCCACACTGTTCATAAATAATAAACTAGTCATGAATGCATTGTTTGAGAAAGCTTTAGATGGCTAAATGAAGGTTGGAGTCAGGTTTTATTTCCATTGCTAAAGTTCATTTACTGTAACTACTCTTCACTATTTTTCCACCTATTTACAAATGCCATCATACCCACCATGTTGGAAGAATGGTGAATAGGAGACATGTCTTACTCTGGGTAGCCGACTCTCCCGAAATATTTAGGAGACTCACGGATTTCGGACCTGGGACCTGGGCTGAAGGCAGTGATTCAATGTAATTCATTGCCTTCCGCCCAGATCGTTAGCCACCCATAGTAAAATAATGAAGTTGCCATCCGGGGGGTGGAGCTTTATGCCTTCTGCCCCACCCCCATGCTGCAGCACAAACTTGGTCTTACTACAAACAATGTGTTATTATTACCAGGTCACAATGTGTACTTGAGTATTACTTTTTACATTGGATGAGAATCTGCTATCTTGGGATTGCTATCAGATTAGTCTAAATAACTTAATCATAGCACATTATCTATGACAGTGATTTGTCTCATGAATAAACCTGTGTCATACTTACTGTCCTTTTTGACTAGGTTATTTATACTCCACAGCACATGCATCTATTTAATATTTCACAGATACGATCATAGTATTTCACAGATACAATAGACGATTTACCCAATGCAGAAAGCAATGCCAGATTTCATTACCAGTTTCGGTGAGTGCCCAGAAATCTCACTCCAATCCTAATGGAAAGAATCTCCTATAAATATCAAAGGATGAGGAGGTGGCTAAAGCTGTCTACTCCTCCAGGTGTTGCTGGAGCCTTAAACCTCTCAGACATCCACTGTATTCGTCTTATTGACTCGTATGTAATGTTAGAGGAACAGGGTATCACAGGAAGAGGGTGATGTTACAGCCAAAATTCAAACTTCAAATCACTTCTTTAATGCATCACATGAACTGGGTCCGTCCATTACAAAGTAGCAGCTCAAACCATATAAATAGATCATAAGATCCAAATCAAATGTCCGGGTCTAAATGAACTAAGCAGGGAGATTGCAGGGATGTTGCCCATAGCAATCAGATTTAAGCCCTCATTCTCCAGTATGTAAAATTAATCTTTTCAATATTCCTGCTTTGTACATTTAGGCCCATGTCTTTAAGGACTGAATACATTGAGATCTGCAGTATCCACACATTGGTATCCACATAATAGCACTGCTTACCACTCCAGTTCATGGACAGGCTTTGGCTAGTTAAGGCCCATCTTAACTGTTGTTATTACTAATGAGAATGGAAACTGTTGGTGGTATTGGTATGTATGGACACACCTATACTGTACATGTTATGGAAAGATCTCTTACACTAGTAATTACAATACAGTCTCTCTATCAGAAAGTTTTGGAAGAGTNATTTTACTTAAGTCTGGATAAGGCAGAACATAATCTAAACACATGGGAATGAAGTGATTATCAGTATGGATTCAGTCCTATGATATTTGAGAATACTTTTAGTCTTGTATTAATTTTTTATTCAGTGTACTTATAATAAAAGTTAATTTAGTTTTTCAAACAAACTTTTGAGTATCCAAGCTTTTAGCAATTCCATTGCTTTATTTCATTTTGGAAAATGAAAAAAAAAAAAAAAAAAAAATGTAAATTTAATGTATTTAAACGATTTTAAATAGGTTAATAAGACATGTTTGGCCTGATGAAAGCATTCACCTTGTAGCACACAGAGGGGACTGGGAAATAAAAAGTGAGGAAAAACAATCTGAGCAGTTTTATGTACATTGGGGAGTGAACTTGAATTTTTACTGCATGATAAATTTGCAAATGTGCCCTGTATTACTCAGCCAGAAATAAACCCCAGGGTGTCTTTTTAACCCATTCAAATGATTTGGATTGAATACAAATGTACGCACATTTATAAGCAGAGATTTGAAAGACCTTTTTCTAACAGTTTACTGTGTGTGTTATATACACTTGCTGTTTGTCGTATTTTATTTCTGAACTGAAAATGTCACTCCTCAAGTGCTTTGCAAAGTTCAAACAATGATTTATTTGAAAAGCAGAAAAGGACATTAACATATCAGAGCAATAGTTCAGGACTCCTCAGGCACCATCCAACGACTAGGATAATTACTTAGACCCAGACCACGCTCATATTCTCTGTTATATGCCATTGATGTACACTATATTGCTCTCATTTAATTATCACATTTGCTATAACAATATAAAGTATATTATTCAAGCAACCAAGGAACTTTCCATTCTATATCAGATAATGGCATCAAGCACTCTGATCTCAAGTAAACTCCATAATCAAAGATCTATCTCTTTTCACAAAGTCCAGCAAAGTGTTTTTTATGCAGAAGTGTTTACATAATGCAAACTATTTTCAATAAATTCATTTAAATGAGTTTGACGTTTCTATGCTCCCTCCAGTTTAGTTTGAACTTCAGTCTGTTGCTAGAGGCATAGCCAGATTGTCCTTCTCAGCAGCCCAAGGCCATTTTTGGAAAGTACCACCGTCATCAGATCTATGATAAATTATCAATGCATGTCACATCTCTTATTCTAGCATGGTGATTTAAGGAGCTTTTTTTTATTTATTTGGATACATAATTATAGAAACACTGTATTGGTATTCTAGGATGCTACATATGTCCAAGGGTTCTGACCTTTACATGTTGAAACTCCAGGAAAAAGTGTCATTAAAGGGTTCNTGGGGTTATGGATGGAGAGTTCTAGTGGTCTATATCCATCTTCATGTTAGCTCTTCATTTAAAAGTAACNATACAAAAAGAAATCAAAGGCCTGCAACATGGGAGTTGGGCAGTGGGCATTAATTATGTAAGTCATGCTTGTAACCAAACCCCCTGGGTGGCAACCACATAGCTTTTGCCTTGGNTGGGCAGTGCTTCATGACCAAGCCCCGTCCACTCTTCATAACACTCGAGGATGAGGCAATGATTTATATGAAAGTCCCAGGAAAACTGCCCGTCATTTGTGAGTCTCCCGGACATTCCAGGACAGTCTGAAACCCTGCTGGACCTGGGGGAAACAGTATTTCAATGGAAAATACTAAAAATACTGTTTTTGCCTATTTGCGTTATTTTTAAACTTCATCACTCAAAAGTCTGTTTGCACTTTGTTAAAATTGTTACACCCTGCAGTTTACCTTGGTTAGGTCAAGGTGCGCAGTTACCCCCAACTCTGGATCAACCCACCCCNGTCTCTCTCACCAACTCTCTACTAAGGCAAAAGGCCTCTACAAATAGATGTCGAGTATTCTGATTTTTGTTGTGTTTTAGTTTATGTGACACATTAGGTGCTGCACAATACGGCAAAAGTGTCTATATAATGTTTAGAGCTGGACAAGTTAGGAGTTACATTGTTCATTTGTTTTGTTATACAATCATTGCCTTTTAATAGAACAATCTGCGTCTAATTACACAAGTTTGATGGAGTCTGATGGAGTATTTTGTGAAAAGTGACTCAATTTACCATGGATAAAATACCAATCTCATCACAGCTTCCATTTATCAAAAAGGAATTTTTTAATATCACCTTTAAATAATGGTGTTGGTTCCAAAAAATTCTTAGGTAGTCACAATGCAGCTTGGATGGGTCGAAACATACAGGGGTGATCTATGAAATTGGATTACCAAAATGATTTAAACCAGCTTTAGAGTGGTCATTACCATGCACCTTCTCCAAGATCCATTACATGCACCCTTGTTTTTGCATTATTAAAACATTTTATAATGGTTTTTTTCAGACTACATTAACAACCATGGTGTCCGCTGGTACCTTCATATTTAAAAAGATAAAAGAAAAGAAATATGTAATTTAACACAAAGATCTAGAGCCATGGTTCTCAAACTCTTTTTGGTGAGTATCTCTTACTCACTAAAGAATTAGGTGAAGTACCACTTTGCAGAAAAGATATATTGATTGAATTAAAAATGTACTTTAACCAAATCTGACGAATGAAATAAAAAAAAAATCAAAAGCATAGCTGTAACAAACATTGGTATGTCATTCTAAATCGAGGATAATTTAATATGAAGATCAGACTCAAGATATTATTTTGTTACATGCCTTATGCCACTTTTATTTTATTCCTATCCCCCATTCAGTCATATTACATATAATACACAACCCTTCAGTTATACCCCTGTCTCTACATGAAATNTTATACCTCTAACCCCCATTAGTTGCGTGCCTCATCCCCCATGATATATTATACCACCATTCAGTCACATGCTTTATTTCACAGTGGTCAAAGTGGAAATGTAGAAGAGGGGATATGGACATTTAAAAGTGGGGATATGGTAACCCAAAATATAATAGAAGTCAATGGAGATTTGAAGTTCTTCAATTACATTACTGAGAGAAGTGCCGGTATGGCATACCCCCGTATACACCCCCACTTCGAGCCCTGCNTTCACCCTTCAGTTGCAGATCTCTTCCCCCATTACATATGATACCTTTATCTCCTTCAGTTTCTCTCCTATCCCAACACTAAGAGGTATATTTACTAAGCAGGGAATTTGCTGGGGAATTGAAAAGTGGGGAAGTTGCCCATAGCAACCAATCAGATTCGAGCTTACATTCTCCAGTATGTAAAATGAAACTGAAAGCTCGAATCTGATTGGTTGCTATGGGCAACTTCCCCACTTTTCAATTCTCCAGCAAATTCCCTGCTTAGTAAATATACCCCTAAATCTTATATCTGCCATCACTGGTTACACTCTCCAGCTCAAGTATGTTATAGCCCCCTCTCATTACATCTTGCCCCATTACATATTATATGCCCCCTTGATGCTGCTTGCATNGTGTAGGTGTCCGCAGAAGTGATTTAAACACTTTCTGAACCAGTATAATTTCCCTATAGTGACCGGACTGCTTGTCCTTTCCTTTACAACCTAACAGGCCCCTGTTGTAAAGGGAAGGGCAAGCAGTCCGGTCACTATAGGAAAAATACCACATACCACTACCAGTACGCATGCCAAGCTTGAGACCCTTGAACTAGAGGGATATTCAGAAATTTTCATGAAATAACTATAGATACAGGAACTATAAATAATTACGATAATAATGCAAAAATTACAATACAACCATACTCAGAGCTGTTGAAGTCTCAAACAAACAGCATTAGAAGAGGATGAAAACNTAAAGCAATGCTTATGTTATGGAGTGTCTCAATATAGTCTATGTATTCTCCAATGTACTAGACTCTCCTGGAAACAGATTTGTGTATGTTAAATATTTTGTCACATGTGAATCACAGGAGTCTCATGGACGTCAAACAGACCCTGAAAGACGTCAAGCAAACCGCTGTCAAAGTAGCACATTCACTGACTGTCACCTGGTAAATGCTAATTTCCACATCTCAGGGGAGTGTATTATATGTAGGAATGGGATACCTCAAGCTGGCATATCTAGGGGTATACAGATGATACAGATTAGGGCTGGAAGAGGGGGTGTATACTGTGTTATGACATAGCATCACTTCTCATTCACTTCTATTAATGTCTATGTTTCTATACCGCCACTTCTAAATGTCCATACAAAAACTTCATGCACTGATATAGATGTCAGAAACACAGCAGAATCTTATATGCAATCTATATGCAACTTAGAATGGTAAATGAACATCAATGTCTGGTAATATCAATGACACTTTTTGTGACATTAGTGTTATTATATAATTTGATTTGATACTGTCCCTGGGCAACTTTAATATGTAAATTAGCATTTAAGGGGAATCCACAAGGATGACATATTTACTTTAATGGAAATTTGCTACATATTAAATCTTTTGTAATATAAACTGCAAAAAAGATCTCTTCATTTGTAGATTATAGGAGAACTTAGCACAGGGATGCNGATGTCATTTCCAGGAGACTCATAAATGTCTGACATTCCTCCTGGAATCCCGGGAAATCTAGAAAATCTCCCAGACCTTGGCTTGAGGCAGTAATCACAGTTCCATGGATGGGCGGGGCTTGGTGACATAAATTGAAGATTTTTTAGCTAGGGGGTGGGGTTTTNGCCATGATAAGCATTAATTGCGTCTTCAAATCACACCACTAGTAACAAGAAGTGCAACTTTGACTTATCACAACTTAAATAATACTGTAAGAAACATAGAAGTAAATTATATCAGTCAATGGACCAAATTCAGACTTTNGGCATTATTGACTTACTCACCATGTTGGATTGCAGGGGAGGTAAATGTAATTATTTGCAATCAGTATTACAGGTGAGAGATGATGTTTCCAGCACAAGTCTAATAACAGTGTAACAGTAA
>JABWIB010000749.1:15337-28068 GCA_016617825.1 Platyplectrum ornatum | reverse complement strand
AATAAAGTATTCTCCCTGCATGCAAACACTAACATTCATTTTACCTCCCCTGCAATTCAACATGGTTTTGCCCACTCTCGAGTAAGTAGTGAGTAAGTTTGAATCTGGTCCAATGTCACCATGATACTCCAGTTTAATTTAGTCACAATCTCAACATGAAACTGGTCAATTAACCAAAAAGCAAAGTCTATTTACAGAACAGTCCAATCAGCAATAACACAATGCCACATGTATTTNCTGGCCCAAGCAGTGGCTTTCAGAGACCAGTAAGTGGCCTCAGAACTCCAAAAAGATGAAAGATCTTTTTTTTTATAAAATGCTTTTAGCGGAAAGATCCAAGCTGCAGGTATTGAGGATTCGTCGGGGATAAAATGCACATTGTAGATCAATGAACAGGTAAACATATTCCGAATCATCCACCGTATTTTACTTGCAATCATAACAAGTCTGTGCTTTATNACAGACTTATGGAATAGCTCCTTCCAAGTGTTTCAATTGCAGGTGTCTTTTGTGTTTTGGCAAAGCTAGTGTTTTGGTGTTATACTGAGAACAGAATCTTTACATTCTGTAAATTGATTTTATGCTCTCTACAAACTTGAAGACTTTCTATGAGATGTCATCTGTGATACATTATTGATTCAGTAGGCATTCACTATGCAGTTCACATCTGGAGATTACGGATTCAAATTGGAATGACACAGGAGCACTGTAAGATTTGATAAATAAGAAGAAAGCCCTGTATATCACACAAGCATTTGTTAATGTAACGCTTTAAGAAACGGTAATCATATTCAGACAATAGTGTATTACCATAATTACAGCAGCACATGGCATAGATTACTTTTAGATATTAATATAGTGGTTGTAGAACCTTTAACTTGACTTAAATGTTGCAATTCTTTAACAGAACACGCCAGCAATGAAAATTTAATTATTAAACAACTGCCGTAAGAAGACATCAGTGGCCTTATCACTAAAGTGCAAGATTGATAACGCATCACGCTTAACAAAAAAAAAAAACATGGGACCCCATAGTTCTTGAATTGAAAACCCTGGAAGGGCAATAGCAGAGCCAGTCACAGCATAAGTCAATTTTTAATTTAATTTTGTATTAAAACGTACGATAGGATAAATTTATCCAGGCCTCACAGACTCTATCTTAATAAAAGAGCTGGCACTCTTTCAGATTGGAGAATGGTCACAGATTTTCAAGGACATCATGAAGCCTGAGGCATTAGACACCAGNAAATAGTAAAAGAGGTAGAACGAGGTTTGGGGGTTTTTTTCTATGAGAAAGAACCACACACTGGTAATGTTTAGCATGCACAGACGCTAAGAACAATTATAAAGCAAACAGCCACAATGCTTAAGCAGCTGGAAAGAGCATCTACTGTCAAACTTCGCAGAGGAAAACAGCTAAGTTGGAAAGACAAGAAATTCTTTAAATATATTTAGCATTTGCATTAATTACTTGATTGATGTGCAATGTGATATAGAGGTTGAATTGTTTTTGTATAATAGATAGAAAAAGATTTTACTGTTTTGTCTTCACTATGCAAAACAAATTCATTTTGCTCATTTTTGTGGATTTAGAGCCAATTCCNGGAGAAATCTATGACGGGATGTGTATAAGTATTTCACGGCAGTATGAAGCGTCACTTCATTTTTATGTATTTTAGTTAGAACATCCCAATGTCTTTACGCTCACCAGGGACTTATGATAGCAGCACCCTACCGTAAGATTTTCCATCTGTCCTCAATAAAAAGTGTGACGATGTTAAATGCTGGGCCCTTGGTGTCACAACCTTTTTTTTGTTGAGTTGGGGGTGGGAAATCCTTTTATTTTGGTGCCCTGCTCCCCCATTACATGTCCTTCCCTTCTGTAACATACATATGGTCTGACATATGAAGATTAGCCACTTTCTATAATACAACAGAACAGACTCGGGGTATTTGGTGCTTGTATTGAATGTGCAGGGCGTCTGATGATGTGATTAGCATGATCCCCTGTTTTTATGCGCCTGACATCTCTGCATTTCAATAAAATCTGCCTAATCCTAATTTTCTACAATGTATTCCCTACCTGCTGCCTAACCTTAACTTTCCCATTCTATGCTCCATGACATCCTTACTGTCTGAGCCTAACCCTCCCCTTTCNTGCTAAANACCTTATTCGCTGCCTAACCCTAACCTTCTCATTCTATGTTCCATGACCTCCCTGCTAAACCTAACCCTCTCCTTCTTTTTGTGGTAAATACACCTAACCCTAACCTTTCCCTTCTATGGAAGTGTTATGAATAGAGTTGTATACCTTATGGCATATTACTCTATTCATANATTTTTTTGTCTATTAGCATTATTGTCTACTTTCCCTAACCCCCTTTCCAACACCCCTGGATAAGTTGGTGTGGAGGAGAAACACCTATACTGTAAGATTATCATACTTCCCCATCCCACCCACACCACCATCAGATAAATAAAATAATCCTGTGAAGTGAGACCTGTGCAAAACTTTAGAGCCAGCAAATGGGTAATCTCAAAAAGCAGTCTTTTCCAATCATAGTCATCTGCATACGTTCCCTTTTTGGGCTTCTGAATCCAATCCCATAGTACTGCTGTGCAAAAAACTGTTCTATGTGCAAAAACTCACAGTTATAACTAAGATAATATGTACTCCTTACACTGCAACATAGTTTTGCTTTGTCTACAGCTTTTATAAGGACAAAACAGGTACAAGTAGAATTCAGGATCAGCCCCTATAAGGTAATGATACCACCAATGTCCTGCTAATAGTGGCACAAATTTTGACTTAAAAATAAACATGACCATAGAATAAAAAGAGAAAACAAGCAGCCCAGATAACATTAAACCAAGAAAACTAAATTCCATATGGGTAAATGGGTCTCAGTGAGAGCTTGATTCATGAATTTTAAAACCCTATTAGAGAGACAAACAAAATAGATGCATAAATAACACTGTAAACACTGCAGTAATGGTCCTGGGAAATACACAAGAAAATTATACCTGATGCCACCGGGAAATTTAAATGCAATTGTAAAAATATAGTAATGACAAAGCTGGAAAATGTACAGATTTTTGTTCCTTTAACAACTAATGTGTACGGTAAATAACTTTTTATTCATTACGCTAAACAGTGCTTGCAAAGTACAAATTATTTGCTATGTAATAGTAGAGCAGCATAGTAAACAACTTGTAAAATTNTTCAATTAAATCCCAGAAAATGCACTAGATGTACTAGATTGTATTAAAATAGAATGCCTATTATTGCTGTGTTTCTATAGCAGTTGACTAAAAAAAAAAGTTTGAGGAAATGCCATTAATGCACACCCTGGGCACAGCATTCCCATTGCTTTCCATACAATATTTTCAGGNAGTATAATGAAAAATCAGTATTATTTCTGCCCTTACCTGCTTTATGCTGGATGCAGGTTGTTGGAAAATCTGTATTGATTGACTGCAGTGCAGCATTAACTGCCATAACAGACAGAACACATGAACCACTGAAAATGTGACAGAAATCAATGGGATGATAGTAGACTTTAAATCAGGTTTATGTATATGGCTGTTTAATGAAAAGGTCACATTTCCATATCATATATATAATATATGAAGTATATAAGTCCATTTTGTTTTATAATTATGTAAGTGTTGTTATGCAGGGTGCACATGAGCAGATTTCTGTGGTACTAAGCCGCATCCCTTTGTGTAAGCGCCCCCTCCGGGCCTGTGATTTTGTAATAAATGTTCCCCTCCACTGTGGAGGGGNAAATGGAATAAACAATCTGACTTGCTATTATGTCATTAGTTTGGGCTGGACACTAGGTCCCACACAGAGAATATTTCCTTCAGGCAGAGCAGGACAGGTCAAGATGTATTCAATTATTTGAATTGGTGGCTGGAGTCACCATGCATTGAACTGCTGGTATCATAACCACCGTCAAGATGAGCCGGGCCCGGACCGACAAAATTTGCATGTCCCGGGCCCCCATGTGACGTCACAATGGCTAGCTGACATCGGCCAATATCGGCGTCTAAATGAACTTTCCATCTGTATTCCCTCTGCTGCACGGCAGTACATGGATCCAGGCCCGGGACAGTAAGCCTGGCTGTCCCTCCTGAAGGCGGCCCTGGCTGTCCCCCCTGAAGGCGGCCCTGGATGTCCCCCCTGAAGGCGGCCCTGGCTGTCCCCCCTGAAGGCGGCCCTGGCTGTCCCCCCTGAAGGCGGCCCTGGCTGTCCCCCCTGAAGGCGGCCCTGGCTGGTATTGGTGTTCTGAACTAGCCTCATAAAGATAAATGGATTTGAAGGCCAGAGTAGTAGTTGAGTACATTGATTGAGGCGGAATAAACAGTATCTAAAGTGTTTAGGTTAAAGGTAATCAAATNAATTCAGAAGGAAACCAGTCAGATATAAATTAAACTGAACAGTTATTAGCTATCAGGGAAAG
Organism: Platyplectrum ornatum; assembly: GCA_016617825.1. Classification (NCBI taxonomy): domain Eukaryota; kingdom Metazoa; phylum Chordata; class Amphibia; order Anura; family Limnodynastidae; genus Platyplectrum; species Platyplectrum ornatum. Next base: position 23,602 of record JABWIB010000749.1, on the reverse strand, counting down.
GTGGTACATTGCGCATTATGATGCATTTTTTATTTTTAGACCTGGATTTGTTACCTTAAGGACCTGAGACAGTTACTTCAGTGTGCCCTCTAGGCTAAATGTTGCCAGCCCTTCTGTATATAAATATTCTGAATATAAATGCACACCATCAGTCATTCATACTGCTTCAAAATAACTAGCAACAAGCCTTGTGATTTGAACTTGTGACACCGAAGCCATAGCAATGTTATAGATAAAAATCATTAAATGCTGAGATCTCTCTGTCTAGGTTATAATACTGTAACACTGCAATATTGCTAAATTAGAAATTCCATATCCCATGGCCTCCTGTCCTTAAATCAGATAAATGCTCCAAATCAGATTCTACCAGACTCATGCATATAACACCCTTCAACCAATTATACATTTTAACTGTCATATAAACCAATATATTCTGTACTAATGACTTTACCACTGGAGAACAAGTATATTGCAAAGCATAGTAGTTTATTTTTCTGACAGAGAAGGACACACAATAAAACCTCCTACTGATTAAATCCTGACATTGGTATCTATCAACCTACTTCATATTGAAGGACGCTTGTCTTTACATTTTCATGCAGGGAAAAAGCAATGAAGGAGTATACTGCACCATACATTAGAAATTCAATTAAGTACTTTTTTTATTTTATTTAGGAATGAATATTATTACTTATTTATCTATTTATTTCAATAAAGCTTTTCATCACACACAAACATTTGCTGATAGATTCACTGGTGAGTTAACTCTATGTGAGCTTATAGCGGCTTTTATANCTTACATTACAGGATATAGTTTATATAAGTAGAGAGTCCTGAATATGGGCAATCTCATATTAACCATCCACAAGGACACTGACAGCCAGGGGCCACCTCTTACTGGTGTGAGTAAATGTACAGAGAGAAGTCTGGATCAATAAACATTAAGGAAAATGCCTATAATATTAATTGAGGGAACGGCCACTTGTAAACTTATCGCAACACCTGATGTGTCGTTCTGTGTATATAGGGATAGTATGGAACAGATCTCGAAGTGAGGGTGTATATGGTGGTATGCCNTACCATATCCCACTGATTTNATATAAAAAAAAACTATAAATCTCCATTCACTTCTATTATTTTCTATGTTTTCATCACTTCTAAATGTCCTTATAACCATTTCTATATTTTCACTTCACCCACAGGTATGGAANGCATGCATATGCCGTGTAGACAAGTAGACATTGCAGAGGATTGCCCCAAACCCCCTCCAAAAGGAATAAGTAAAAAATATCCATACCTGACTATCAATGAAATGACACAAAAATAAAGCATAGTGGAAGAGAGTAATACGCATGTGATCTGCTGTACCTCTACGGTCTTTAAACTCTTTATATACACTATATGTCGGGTCTGGAGACTACGTAAACTACATGTGGGCTATATAGGAGGTCTGGGGATGACAAATACTATATTATATGTGGTAAATTTTGAATTCCAGACCTCCATGTATATGAGAAATATTTAGATGTCTGCATCCATTGTCACTGGCAAATTGAGTAACACTTGGCTATCAGTCATGAATTGAAGACCCCAAAAATAGTAACAAGAGCTAGCCCTGGTAGGTCTAGTCTGGTCCAATATATATATATATATATATATATATATATATATATATATATATATATATATATATGAAGCAATAAGGGTTATCTCAATAATGCCACTGTGACACTGTAACAGAGTTTCTCTAATGATCTACCAGTGCTTATAACTGTCAGATTGACCATATAATTATGTCTATTATTGTTTGTATGTTTTGCTAACTGGCCTCATGTTATGAGTGGGAGTAAAAGCTCTAATCCCTATGAGCATATAAAGTGGCGTTTAGAAAGATGTTGTGATCACAGGGACTGGTGAAAGCAGCACATTGGCTGTTTATCTGTAATGTATATGTAAATCATTTAAATTAATCCTATACCGTTTATATTCATTCATGCACTATGCTTGTGCCATGGTTGTCATCTGGAATAATTGCAATCATTTGGAATAATGACCAGTGTTGCCCATTAGAGATAACAATTAGATGTCATCATGGGTGTTTTTCTCATTTCCCCCATTCCAGCATTTATAATTCATCTCTCTATCTCAGGAACTCATGCACTTATAATGAACTCTTTAAATATTACTTTATTNTCTTCCCTTCTATAAAATAAAAAGGGAAAATTCAAAGCAGGAATTTCTTGCCAAACATCTCTGCAAAACGTCAGTGTGTCCTGCATTACTCATCCATATGACCAGAAATTCAACGAAAGAGTCGCAAATAATCAGTGGTACCAACCAAGGAATGCAATTATATNTATTTAATACAAAATAAAGACTTGCTGTTCTTATTTTTAATATATATATTTTTTAATATTTTTAATATCAAATAGTATATCACAAATTCTGAGAAATTACATGGCTACAATAATGTACGTTTTAGCTGTAAAAGCCAAATGGAAAAACACTGGATAAGATTCTAATGTAACATTAGTGAAGTTTGAAGTTTAAAATNAAAATAAAGAAGCATGTTTTAAATAAGAATTTAATATGAATTCACTCAACTCATGCTGGTCCAAATTATAAACACTTATAATAACACCTTGCGCTACTCCTNTCACATTTTGAAAGCTACTACATATAGGGAGATAATACTTCGCTATATCACCAGGGTACCCGTGATGTTGCGATCAACTGCTATTTAAAAACACATCTGTCAGTTTAGCTTGTATCACTATATATATTTATATATATATATATATATTTATTTTACTTTTTCCAGTCCTCTCATTTTATTATAATACATGCCATGAATAATTGTGCTTTATAAGACAATTCTTCTAGGAATTTGAAACAAGAAACTATTTGTAATATCTTACACAGCAGTTAGCCAAACAATAATGCAGTATATCAAANGCTACTCCTGTCACATTTTGAAAGCTACTACATATAGGGAGATAATACTTCGCTATATCACCAGGGTACCCGTGATGTTGCGATCAACTGCTATTTAAAAACACATCTGTCAGTTTAGCTTGTATCACTATATATATTTATATATATATATATATATTTATTTTACTTTTTCCAGTCCTCTCATTTTATTATAATACATGCCATGAATAATTGTGCTTTATAAGACAATTCTTCTAGGAATTTGAAACAAGAAACTATTTGTAATATCTTACACAGCAGTTAGCCAAACAATAATGCAGTATATCAAAGTACATTTGCCTTTGTGATGGTGCATTGATTCATTAGAATGCCTCAGATATATNANGCTGCCATTCTGAACTATTATCATGTTTCTGATCATTCCACAATATCAACATGACAAAGTTTTATGGCCATTTTTCTTTTGATTTGCATTGAATTATTTCCATTTGTATTTCACTCCAGTNGCCGAGGTATCCGTTATTGTTTTGCATTACTTTGAGTTATAACAATATCAGTGTCGCAGCTCTGCTTTAAACTCTCTCTTTATGCTAAACATCCTTCTGCTGATACCGATTCAAGGAGCTTTACAATTTCCAAGAGTTTGATTGAGGCTCCTGATGATTTAATTATTAACTTTGCAAACTTGGTTTTCATTATCCTGATCAGCCACATTGAAAGAAAAATAGTATCTGGTGGAATCTTTAAATAACATTGAACCGGATGAAGATTTAATAACGAATACTCGCTTGCCGGTTTATTTGTTCGGAATGGAATTANGTGCGTATGACCCTACACTCTGTCTGAGTGGCAGTAGTAACCTCGAAGTGGGGGTGTATACGGGGGTATGCCATACCGGNACTTCTCCCACTGTTGTAATGGAAAATTTTCAAATCTCTATTGACTTCCATTATTTTCTATATTTCCATACCACCACTTCTGAATGTCCATACCCNCACTTCTAAATTTCCANTTCGACCACTGGCCCAAATATTATATTCTGCCCGATCAGGTCAATTAATTACCTAAAGCACGTGACATTTAAAGGTGCGTGGGTGGTTGGGAAGACTTATGCAAACAAGCAATACGTGCTTATTTTGCCGTTATTTTTAAGCATTATATTTTAAAACAATANAGACATCTTAAAGTTCATAATACATTTCCTATATAAACATATTCCTTTAAAAAATGAATCACACATATATGTTTTCATTATTGATGTGTAAAGAACAATTATCATATACATGGGCCGGGACTGAACTGAAGAAACCGGGAGCAGATAAGTTTATATTCTTTATTATTTTATCTTTTTAAAAAGCTTTTTCTTGGCCAGTGTTCATATGAACCAGGAACACCATCGATGGGAAGATGGTGGGAATGGTATCCTGGCTGTCTCCCCAAACGTAACCCTCTTTTTCTCCCTCTTCTTTCCTCTAATAACAGATGTTAGAGGGAGGATAGGGGAGGTGAAGTGGCCATCACTTCCCTAACACCATGTTNAGATGGCGATGCTTTACTGATCAGAGCGGAATGATAAACTCCCTCCCAAGATATTTGTAGTGATAAGAGCTTTGTAAATAGAGCCCTAAATTCTTTGTAGTCTGTTTTTAGAAATAGAGTTTTTATAGTGACAAAGATCAGTAAAGTGTTTTTTTGTTTTTAAATTGCACAACACAACCCTTTACAATACACAATGCGTGTAATAGCTTACAATAAGCTGGAAATCTCTAGGGAAGGCAGATGCAAGAATGTTTATCCCAAAAGGAAGATGATTTAAGACACCTGACTGTGGACTCGGATAGGTCTTGCATCTTGCATTACTATTCACATTTTATAAACCTGTAACTCTTATATGCTTTGCTCTCTAGGACATTTAAATCTGAAGTGCTTGCCTGCTGAGTGACTGACAGGAGTATAGAAATAATACAGAATTCTGGAGCATAGTCTATTGTTTGCTGAGGAAATACAGGACCCGATCCAGGATTNCGGCCAATACCTGACTTCCGTACACAGCAACACTAAACTGCCATCCNTCTCATTTCTCACAGTTATCATGTACGTGTGTACACTGCAAAGAGCATGCTTGTGTACGCGGGCTGATAAATCCTCATGCTGACTGGAGATCATAAACATATATTGCCTAGATCTTGTGAAAACATGTAGTGTGTGAATCAAACTTTAGTGTGTGCATANTGTATACTGCCTAGAAAACATCCACTAACAAATGCCTACGTTGATGAGCTGTAAGCTTTCGGACATAATCCTCCTTATATTGTAAGGACATTACGAGTCATTATGTGCAATTTTGAGCTACAAAATATGGACGCTTAACGGCTTGAACCTGCCTGGCCCTATTGCAAGTACATAAGCGCAGTGAATGAATGCTGGGCACAAAATTGCACTGTGTATTTGTAGCTAACACATATGAGGTCAGACTTCAGATTAGCTTGTAATAATCTGTTTATTTTTATGGAATCTACTCAGCAGGACATGAATGATTGAATGTTTGTGATCTTCCTTGGTATACTTAGTTACTGGACTTTAAGAACATCCTATGTCATCCAACTCATGACTGCACACATTTTATCTGAATTTAATTACATTTAGTTACTTCTTCTCCACTTTTCCGAGTGTTGATACCAATGTAAACAGTAGGGCTTATGTGTCCCTAGTGATTAGCTACAGGCTCTTTCTCCAAACGTATCATTTTGTTTATGCACAAACAACCGAAGAGAAGCAGAAGAGAGGAAGCCTGATACGTCTGTCAGAGATGGCGATTATTACTGCATAGGTCATTTTTTATTAAATAGCCAAGTTTCATGGGCTATTCAATCAGCAATGGATCCTGGATCCTACATAGCTTTACTTTCCTTTATTTTTCCACACCTTGCCTAAAGTTATTATTATAATATTCTATGTGATCTATATTTAACCAATATCTTTACAATAGCCTCTATCTTTTACTCTGTAAGGTAAGGGACCTTTAAATTGCATCTTATTTTCTTTCCATCAGTTACTTTGCAAATCTAAATTTGGTCTACGACCAGCATGCATACAGAGACTAATAAGATGAAACCAATGCTTATAAAAGGAGTAATTATCAATAATTAGGCCTTTAATAGAAAGTCATGAACCTGGCTGATTTTCTGGGGTTTATTTCAGCCAGTTTTTTGATGAAAACTAATGTANTAAAGCAGGTTTTACTAAATGTACTATATACCAAACATTACTCGAAAACAGCTAAGAGATCCAATCCATTCTATCTGACAAGGAAATAAAAGCATTATACTGGTAAAAGCCCAATTTTTTTGTTATATACATGCACTCCATGTATAAATATTTAACATTATTTATAAATACATTGTGAATTGCTGAGCATACTGTTTCTTTAAAAAACAGTCGGGCCATCTCAGCCCCACTTATATTTACTAAACTCTGGAAATNGAGAAGTGAAGATGTTGCCTATAGCAACTAATCCAAATCTAGCTCACATTCTGCAGTATGTAAAAAGAAGCTTAAAACTATAATCTGATTGGTTGCTATNATCTCCACAAACTGGTAGGAAAGTGTATTTGCTACCAGTGTTTTTATTAACTTTAATGTACATTAATTATGTGCCGCTATTGCAGCCAAGAAAAGGGGTGGGACCAGGGGGCAGAGTTGGGCGGGACAAGGGGCCGAGTTGGGTGGGTTTGAGGGCGGGGCTTCTGCGTCTTGATATCAATGGGCAATATGTTGGGAGGTATGACTTTACCTCATATAAATAAATTAATCAAAGGTTTTAGCTTCCGTATGGAACCTCCAAAATCTTTCCATTATTGTCAGATGATTTATTTGGACTATTTATCATATCCGATAGGAACAAATACTACTACAAAGAGCTATAGTATTCACTTAAATGCCTTCATTGTTAGTATCCACAGAAATAACTTATTACAGCTGAGACAACATTACATTTGCAGGCTGCAGAACTATTTCCAGGGTCTGGCAGTGGAGAAAAGCTACCTTCACTCATAAGATCTTCTTGAACTGGAACTGGATCTGGAGCTGCACATTCATCTGTTATTCAGGAGATGCTGTAGTGTGAATGAGCCTTGTGCATATGCAAGGCTCATTTCTTGTGGCAAATCTATGTTGGCATTTTTACCGTGACCAACTCACCCCACCATACCACCCATCTTGTTTACCACCTGCAATTAATTAACCTCTCGTTGACCAACAAGGGATGTAGTCCAGACGGTCGTTTATTTGTCCTCCTCTCCTGTGTTCTAAAAACTCTGAATCATGTCCCTTCACACCTGATGCCAGAGGGGAGCTGGTGCATATGTTTTAACTAGGTTCCTCAATAGAATGCCTGCATGATAGACACCCTCATAAATGACCCCATTTAGAAAACAGCACACTTCAAACTATCCAAAACAGCACTCTGGAAGTTTATTAACTCTTTAGGTGTTTAACAAGAATTAAAGCAAAGTCAGGGTAAAATTTTTACATTTCCCCCTTTTTTTTAGCAAATGTTCCATGTTGATCCATGTTCTTCTGGACCGATGTTAACCAGGACAGATGTTACCCATGAGACAAAACTTAAAATGTAATCCCCTGATTCTGCAGCTATTTGGGGACACCGCAGGGGTCAGAAGTGAAAGAGTGGCATTTGGCTTTTTTAGCGCAGATTCAGCTGGAATGGTTTTAGTGTGCCATGTTGCATTTGCAGTGCCCCCGGTTGTATCAATAGATTAAATTCCCCCAACAAGTAATACAATATTATAAACTACACCCCTAAAGGAAATCTTATACGGGTATAGTGAGCAGTTTGACCCCACTGATGTTTTGTAGCGTGGGCAGGCAGGGATTAACCTTTAATTTATTTACATTTACAATTTTTTTTTTTACAGGTTTTTATTCACCAAAAGTTGGGATAGTACGCACGGCAGTTACTATGTGGGCTACGTGAATGAAACTCATGTGAATATCAATTTTTAATGCTGGAAATATTCACATTAGTTTCATTCACAAAAGCAGAACATAGGAACTGCCGTTATTACTATGCCAGCTTTTGTAAGTAAAAAATAAAAAACCCACCCACACAGACACGATAGATTTTGTTTTTTAACTTTTTTTTATTATTATTTTATTATAATTTTTATTATTTTTGTAAATTTTTTTTATTATTACTATTTTTACACAGATCCTGCAGTTATTCATTCACAAACAGGATACTAAGCCTGTTTGTGGAAAATAAGCACAGGATCTGTACCTTTAAAGCCGCAAGTGGCTAGCCAATCGCGGCTT
>JABWIB010000748.1:73880-86782 GCA_016617825.1 Platyplectrum ornatum | reverse complement strand
TTGAGATAGGGTACAGTTGGTGTCCAAGTATCGTCGAATCCTCAGGCAGGGCCACCAGATGTGCATGGAATGTATATATATTGGTGACATGGAATATATATATATATATTTGTGATGAAAACACACATATATATATATATATATATATATATATATATATATATATATAAAAAGATATATATTTGCATATATCTAAGGGTGGATGACTTTGCCTCCTGGGAGAAACCAAAAAGCCGCCAACATACGGGTGAGGCGGAAGGGTGTTATTATGCAAATCATGGAAAAATCATCCTTTTGGGTTGACAGAATTTGATGTCATCAAGCAACCCCCCCCATTGTAACAATCGGTGATGAAGGCTGTGATTTCCCGGGAGATTTGCAGACTCACCAGGGAAACTGGGAGAAATGCACAAAATAAATCTCACTGTATAAAACTTAATTCCTACTTGGGGGTATGCAATAGGCATGTCATAGCAAACATAATAGTTAACACTATTAACACTATTAAGTTTGGGGGCTGCTAAAGATTTTTGCATCATCAGATGTTAGTAACAGGCAGGGCCGGACTGGGACTAGAAATCAGCCCTTTCATTTAATGCATACAGGCCCACCTAGAGCTATCCACCAATCAGACTGCTAATAGTTATCCTATTTTTTTTTTTAGCCGGCAGCAAGTCAGTGAATGGGTGTCTCCACAGTGACTGGTGGATGGCTGAAGCTCTTGCACATGCTAGCGGCCCATCACTCCAGTGGCCCATCTGGCATTTGCCAGAAGTGCCAGATGGCCAGTCCGGCCCTGCTTCTACTTCAAAGTCATTATGATTTAAAGGCTTAATAATTCAAATCTTTATTCCATGAAATGTATGGCAAGTGCAAACCACTAACCATCATAATTTGGTGCTGTTAACTACTCCATGGTCTAAATTTACTAATCAGGGAAATTGCAGGGAGATTAAAAAGTGGGGATGTTGCTAATAGCAACCAATCAGATTTAAGCTCATATCCTACAGTATGTAAAATGAATCTGATTGGTTGCTAATCACCCTGTTTAGTAAATTTAGGCCTCTTTCTCATTATTTGACATTGTTTATTAGCCATCAAACAATATTAATGTTTTCCCTGGTGTACTGTATATCAATACTTAATTGTCCCCTTCACACAGGCTCAAGAGTTGGCCTGTATAAAGATATATGCAATTTTATTCATGTTCTCATTCCTTAATAACTACTCACCTGTCTCAGGAGTGCACTGAACGCTGAAGAGCCATTGGACCAGATCCAGAACTCTGCTGCTGCTAAGGTCTGATGCCAGATCCTTGCTGCATCCTAAACACTGTACGGATCATCTTGCTTGTACAGATTTACGCCAGCTCATTCCTTCCTTGATATTTCTGCAAAATGTAAACCATACACCAACGTGCTACAGAGAAGAAGTTCTTCTACTTCCCTACACTGGACCCTCTGGATCCTACATTCTGTCCTGGTACACTTTAACACATTCACACTGACTTGGCGGGTCCAGATGATAGTGGGAATAGGGAAGGGGTTTAATCTCACTATATGCTTGGTCCTAATGCGCAGCCATATCTAGACTAGGTAAGGTAAGTGAAGCTCTTGCTTGCATGGTTGGATACTTAGCATGTAAGGTCCCACGAGCAGAGATCCTCACCCTCCTGTTATCTACCTAAATCTACCAGATCTCCTGTCTTTCTCCATTGTTAATATTATACACTTCCCAATCCTGTGGAGCTATGACATGCCTTATATAAAACATTAATAATAATTACAATAATAATAATAATAATCACAGTGGCAAATTCAGGATTTTGGTAGGGTGGTTTCTAAAGCATGTATGGTGTGTGAGATGGTGCACTGTATAAAGTATATATTGGGTATATTAGGTGTTGGGAGTATATTTGGGTATATAGTAGTCATACTGTTTTCTTATAGTGTAACCCCAAACCATTAATACACCCATATATATTACAATATGTGACAGTGGTCAAAGGGGGTATGGACATTTAGAAGTGGGGGTATGGAAACCTAGAATGTAAGGAAGGAAATGGAGATTGTAGTTTTTCAATTGCATCAGTGGGAGAAGTGCCGGTATGGCATACCCAGTATACACCTCCGCCTCACATCACTGATATGTGATATACCTTTACACGTAGAATACCACCTCAGACCTTTAATTTACTCTATACAGCTCCTAATACTTAATATAGCCCGCATATAATACAGCAACATTAAGGGTGGGGTTCAGGGCAACCAGAAACCCCCCCTGCGTTTGCCTATGAATCAACATTATCATCATCATCATCATGAACATCATCATTTGTCCATGGCAACCAATCAGATCTAAGCTTACATTTTACATTGAGTAATAGGAAAGTGAGCACTATAATCTGATTGCTGTTGGGCGACATCTACACTTTTCCCTTTCTGGAGTTTAGAATCTCTAGCCCTGTGACTTTCAATGCTTTGGTTGATCACTGTTATTTTAGGGCTCATCTAGATGACATGTCCGCCGAAACTGAAAAAACCACGAGGGAAATAGTGCAGGTTGGAGGAAAATTGATTGTGCCGCGTTGCTGCATTATTTCAGCACAAAGACAACAAATAAACATGCTTCACCAGGGTGACCGGAAAAAGAAATCTTATCTGATGTAGTTTTTTTGTTTGCAGTTACCTTTGAACTGGATGCTTAATGAACAGTCCACATACATGGTACAGAACAATTGAATCCCATCCTGTATCATTTCCCCTGCGAGGTTCTTGTATTTCTGAAATGTAGCACAAGAATGCTCGCATTTCGATAATCCATTTTGTTGAACTGTTTTATATTTTAGGAGGGATGGATTTATATTTAGAAGAACATATCCCATCAACAGCAAAAATGTTTCATTTCATGGTAAGCAACAAAACAGATTTTACTATGCATATTTATTGTTTATCAGATAAATTTGTACGGAGAGACATATGCGTGGCGCCGTACAAAACGGGGACGCCGGACCATCGCAAGAAGGTGCCGGGCACAGCTCCGGTGCCTGGCGAAGACACCTTGCACATGCTGGAAATAGGGGGACAATAGAGACATATAGGGGAATATTGATAGGAGCTGGGACATAGAGACCAGAGACAATGCAGTCCTATTGGGGCAATGATCCATCAGTGACATCAGGTGACAGACAGACTGGAGGGAGGCTTATTCTCGAGTCAATAAGTTTTTATGGTGAAATTAGGTGCCTCGGCTTAAATTTGGGCCGACTTACACTCAGGTATATACGGTGGTCATAACTTCAGGTACTTTGCGTGCACATTCAGTGTACACATTAAGCAAACGCACATGGGTATCAATAAGTATATCAATAAGTATATATGGAGCGGGATAGAAAAGGAATGGATTCTACACCATGCATACCACAACATGGAAGTATTATAGAATTATTATATAGTGTCACAACTGCGCATATTCATCATATTCACTGATGCCTTCCACGGCTGCCCCGTGTGTGCTCCACCACTTTCTGGGCAACGTCACTAGAACAATATCGTTCTAGTGTATGGTACCGAAGCCGTTTATCAACACCAATTTTTTATATAATAATATCATTCTACTGTATGGTGCCAAAGCCGTTTATCAACACAGATTTTAATAGAATAATATCGTTCTAGTGAACACCCTTTAGTGTCGGAGCAGTGTTTAATGCACTGTGCCGAGACTTTAATTTAAAGATGCTATCAGAGAATGGCATTCTTTAAGGAATTCCAGCAACCCCCCATATGCCTTCTNAAAGAATTTATCAAAAAAGTAAGATAAAAATAATAATTTTTTATATATATTTATTTCGCCCACTGCAATCACTAAATTATTCTAGTGGGCACAAAATAACAGAAAGAAATAAAGAGAAAGTTACCTTACACAAAAGTTCCAAAAAGAAACCACTGCGCATGTGCCAGAACTGGCACCCAAAGGTCCCGCCTGATCCAATACCTTCCGACATCTTCGTGGGACATCGGATGGGTAGGTATTTTTGGTAAATAATAGCTACGATCCATTAAGGACTGCAGCGAAACAAAGTGAGCAGGCGGTACCGAATTACTGCTCGCTGCACCATTAATAGTAAATGGAGCCCTAAATAACTATATAGAAAGTTAGGCATCCCAAATTTAAATACTGTAACAAGAATTCCATAGACTGTGGTCAATAGGTCACGTTTTCTAACACTCGACAATGGAAGCGACACAGCTCAAACCTTGCATAAAGGCTACCTCGTAGCTGAAAGAGATTTCTTAGTATAGATAACCTTGTCACAAGACATATAGAAAGTGCAAATACTCGCGACATAATAAAATATAAGAAGTACTGTATTCCTAACAAAATGTAGGACTGTGCAGGTGATAAAGATGATTATATTGTAGCTCAGAAAAATCTAGAATTATATATCGACAGATAAGAACAGTTCAGCCTTTTTCTGCCTGTTCATTCAATATACCCCCAGACAATAGAGGATGTGACCAAACAAAAGTGTGAGCTTTAATGATTAACTGACCTAAGACTAATCTGAAAATGTGGACATGTCAGGCTGATAAAGAAAAGGACATCTTCTTATAGACACAGAGCTATAAACAAGAACCGAATATCTCTGTGTCCAGCCATGTGTAACGGAAGGATTGGCAAGGTGAAGTATATGACATGGGGCAAGCTCAGACAAATCCATTACCCGGGTCAAAAGTGAACCCTGGAGCCTAACCATTAAGGGAAATTGAACTATATTATTGGCTAACGTTTTATACACTACATATAGTTTGACATTAAAAATGTCATTATGACTGGAAGAAGTTCCAATATGCTATAAATCTTCTTTGCCCACCTTTATACCCACTATAACCCTCTTAAAAAAATACTATTAATAACCAGACCCAGGTGATTGTTTTATAAATAAATATACTTAGACTGTCATAGTTATTATTCAAACTTTAGCTCTTTCTTTGATGTGATAATTACACTTCCCAAGGTGATCATTAAATTTACTAAATTATGGTATTGGAAAAGTAGCAACCAATCAGATTCAAGCTCTCAGTTTCATTTTGCATACTGGAGAATGTGAGCTTGAATCTGATTGGTTGCCGCTTTTCCAATACCGTAGTTTAGTAAATTTGATGATCATCTTGAGAAGTGTAATTATCACAACAAAGAAATAGCTAAAGCTGTGACAGCCTAAGTATATTTATTTATAAAACAATCGCCTGGGTCTGGTTATTAATAGTATTTTTCCAATCCTGCAATTTAGTAAATTTAAGCCCTGTATCAGAATGACATTATTGTAGATTGATGATGTAATGAATGTCCCTACCTTATTTAACTAAGAACTAGTATGGGAGATCTTACTTTTGCCAAGAATGATTATAGTTTAGACAGTAAGAATAATTATATGAAGTCCCTTTTTGACGCCACAATTGTGATTGCAGCAAATATTTTTTTAAAATATTGATTAAAACACCTTCAAGTCCAGCAGCTTGTTCCCTTATTTTTGTTCATTTGCACTAAATAAACACAATACATTGCTGATGCTTTTTGATATGGTTTTAGTTTAGATTAGTCACAATAGGTTTACAGTATAAGACATAAGTAGCATGTTTTATCACCATGCATTAATGATGGACACAACATTCCAAGGTGACTTTAAATACGCGCATTGTTTTATTAGAGTTATACTATGTATTGTAGTATACAAGTGCTCCCATGACCACATGGGGCCATATTATTAATATATTCAATATTAATTATGCATTTTACTCCAGAGGACTCTGTAATTCATTTGCCCAAAGTTTCTCTTTAAATATTTCATGCAGTCTAAACAAAGCATAGTAAAATAAAAGCAAGGTTAAACACGCTTCTAAAATTAGGTGGATTGGGTTTNTAGAAGGCTGATTTCAATATGTGCACATCTCACGGATGCACAGGCCCCGGCAGGAGATTGCCCTGGTCTTCCCCCCTAGGTTTCGAGCTATAATTGACAGCTTGGAGCTGTTTATTTCTTCTGGCAAGTATGTGACACAAACAGCGCTGACCCCAGTCGCTGTCTCTCCTTGCAAGCTTCGAGCAGCAGCAGCACTAAGCTATCAGCAGCACTTGCTCATAGATTTTGTAGTGGAAACTTGCCAATGGATGAATAGTACCTGCGGAAGAGGTACCCGCGTAGTTATACCCTTGTTTCCATGCCAGGTTCATTTATGGTAGGTAAAACAAACTGTTCCGTTATACTACTGTATAATAATGTATAATGTTGTATAACATAAGAGGCAGGAACAAGCATTATTAAGTCAAAAACACAGGTGACTTAATTTACTTAGCAGGGAGATTGAAAAGTGGGGATGTTGCCCATAGCAACCAATCAGACTCAAGCTCTAAGTTTAATTTTACATACTGGGGAATGGGAATTCCAATTTGATTGGTTGCTATGGGCAACATCCCCACTTTTCAATCTCACTGCTTAGTTAATTTAGGCCAGGGTGTGTGGTGGATTGAATTATCTTATATTTTATAATGAATTTCCTTTTAAACCTCCCTACCTATCACATATTTGCTACCTGAAAAACTTTGCCCCTTCCCCCAATATCTGTGCACCCTAGACTGCAGCCATGTCAGTCTATTGAATAACCAGACCCCGATGTAATTTTGTGTCACAGAAAGGGCCACCAAGAAAAGTTTGGGCTCTATACAGCAACTTTCCCCTCATATTTAATAAACACTTTTTTTTTTCTGACGCCACGTCGTTGCCATACCTATATATGTGTGTGTGTTTGTGTGTGTTAATGTGTCCATCAGGATATGTTGTAAATCGTTAGATCATGCTTGAGCAGAGTGCAGTGATTGGCTACAGACTTCTCTTTCTTACACATAAGAGCAGCTCTCACTGCAGATCACTCTCAGTAAAGCGTTAAAAAAAACCCTCAAAAACCATCAATCTCAATCACGGGCCTCCTGTACGCTCCGGGCCCGGGTAAAGAGTACNCCCCCTCTCGAGGGCCTGTGAAAGACCTGTGATACCTCACATCAGTATGCACTGTGCTCCTGGGAATATTATGTTACAGTGTGAACTTTGCAAATGAATATTAAAATTTTTCATGCAGGATAAACAATAGGGCCTAAATTTACTAAGCAGGGAGATTGCATGGAGACTGAAAAGTGGGGATGTTGCCCATAGCAACCAATCACATTAAAGCTCACATTCTCCAGTATGTAATCAGATTGGTTGCTATGAGTTACACATTAACCCTGAGCAGACATAGTAATATAGGACCTGATCGACGTCTGCGTGTGACTATAGGTACGCACAGGAGGAGGGGATAGAAGACGGGTTAACTTTACATCTGCTCCTTTTAAAGGTTTTAGCACACCCCATCTGGTGCATGCTAATGATCAAACTTGGCCACTCATATGACTCTAACACGTCCAAAACTGATGGCACAGGCACAGGTTAGAACCGTACTAATAAAATCTGGTACAAATGTAGATGTGCTTTTTTACATCACTGGTCAGCACTTACACAGGAAAACTCCGGTCCATGATTTTCAGGTTGAAAAAATACACCAGTCCATCAAGATGAAGTTGAACCAACTGCCACTCTAATTTAATCTGGAAATGATCCCTACTGAGTCTATAAATAATTCCCCCCGGATCCACTACTATCCTTCACGTTAATTACCAGTCGTGCATGTCTGGATACCCTTTTCCTATAAAAATGTGTCTAACCCTTTATTATATATTTCCATTGAATCTGCCATCACAACCCTACTTGGCAGTCAACCCCACCCCTAACCTTACTGTAAAGAACCCTTTCTTTTGTTGGTTGTGATACTTCATTTCTATAACCTTAATGGGGGATCTCTAGAGGGGTAAAAAGTTACTGTGAAAGTTCTCTGTACTGACCCCTAATGTATTTATATATTAATATTATTTCCTCTTAGATGCTGCTTCTCTAATGTAAACACTGGCTAGTCTGTCTTCATAACTCAGTGACTCCTCACTGGACCCGACTTCTAAAATGTCTGTTTTACTGGACTTCTAAAATGTCTGTTTTATGGAGTGGTGCCCAGAACTGCACTACGTTAATTTAGATCTGTGTTACAAAACATCTTTATCTAACTTGTCCTGTTTCTCTCTGAAAGAGAATCGTATTGTGTAAGCAAATTTTTTTCACGTGAAATGCCATTGTTGCTGCCAGTTAGGACCAAACCCATAGTTCAGGAATTTGAACACTTTCCGCACTTTGCATGTGGAAACGTCTCTTTACGATGACGCATACAGAAGACTGCCAACACATATTTGGATCCTCAAGGTCCAGAATATTTTTTTATATCAGGGTGCACAGTTGCAGAGGAGTATGTTATTTATATTGTAAGGGTACAGTAAAGCCCTTGTGCACTATCCATATTTCTACACCATCTTCACGTGGTGAGGTAGAAGAAATTTTAAGGTGGGGTCCCTTGGCCATAAGTATGTTGTGTGTGTAGGGAGTGGGCTCATCTCACTTGCACAGGAGTTAAGATACAGTGGGTATATGGCTTCTTATCACCTCTGCTGATGGTCTGGATTAAGCTTTTAAGAGGGCGATACACATATGATACGATACACGATACGCAGGGGATAACCTAATGCAGGACCTGCAATGAAAATAAGGTGGAAACTACATTATGCAGGGCATAGTGGAATCCACATAAAGACTCTATTGTACACTGGTCTTCTTTAAATGCTGGGTGGTATAGATACCTGGATAATACATATGGGTTTAAGCCAGCCCGTACTTTACTATAGCCCTCTCTCCCCCACCCCAGAATGTGCATGTGCAAACCTTCTTGCAGTCACACCTAGGGTACATAAAACACCATGTAGATCTGGTGAACAGTCCTTTGCAACAACCCTGAGATGTTCTGAAAGCAGATGTATTATGCACAGGCCAGGAGGAGATAAGTTTACTCTACTCTTTACTGTATTATAAAACTGAAGGGTATCTTTAGAAAACAGAACTCTTACATTAGCATTAATCATTTGTTGCATAATACACTCTCAGCCAGCAGTTTAGGAAATTAATTGAAGTATATCTGTCCATTACATAATATATATCCTTTTATCCTTTTAGCTTAAAGTAGTTTTCGGTATGACATGACTGCAGCGAGTACATTGGAGGAGCACGCACATTGGCTATTATGATCCAGTAACTCTTGTAATTAAATTGAAAAGAAGAGAGAACGTCCATTGTATCCAAACAATAAATTATAAATGAGGGGTTTTCCCTGGTTAATTTTCTTATTGTTTGCAGTATAAAGGAAAGTTTACAACACTGTGCATTATTGTCATTTATCATGATTAAATTATTACTAGTACAGCTCTGTGCGGTGTATTAATAAAATACTGATCCATTTTCCTGATTGTTTTATCTCTCAAACCTGGATCAGTCCAATGTGTTGTAATTGACTTCCACTTGACTCAATTAACTGGATCCTGAGATACGTGCGGTACTATTTACTTACGAGCAAGTGGGAAAAGCCATGTTGAATTGGAGGAGGTAAATTTCATTAGTTGCAAACAGTATTGAAAACATCATCAGAGTTGAGAGATGATGTTTTCTAGCACAAGTGTAATAACAGTGTAACAGTAACGCTGATCAGTATCTGTGTGCAGAATGCAATAATAAAGTATTCTCCCTGCATGCAAAGACCATAACTTACAGGGTCCGGAGCACGGGACACATAACCCCCGCCCCCGGACCTGCCCAACTCTGTCCATGGCACACTCCGACTCCACCCTGGTACACCCCGACTCTGCCTCACCCCNACTCCACCCCTTTTTGATGCAGCGGCTAATGTTATATAAAAATTAAAAACAAAGTTTATCCCCTTAGCGGGACAAACTGGGAGACGAGAGGGACAGTACCCCAAAAGCGGGACTGTCTCACTGAAAATGGGAGGTATGAAGTTGTGAGGTATAAAAGACTAACATTCATTTTACCTCCCCTGCAATACAATATGGTTTTACCCACTCGCTTGTAAGTTCAATAATACGTACATCCAGTACAATGATTTACCAAAGACACCTTACAAACTAAGCAAATAAACAATACATTTGTAAATACACTGGAGTTCTTTACATTTTGTTATAATCTTGGCCTGGTAATCACTAGCACATGCATTGTTTTAAAACATAGCAACTACCATCAGATGAATCCCAGAGGGATTGAGGTGTACAGTGTAAGGAAAAGAGAGAAATGTTTAGGAGAAAGAAGGAGTTGGGGGTATATTTACTAAGCGACGAGATTGCAGTGAGATTAGAAAGTGGGGATGTTGCCCATAGCAACCAATCAGATTCAAGCTCTCAGTTTCATTTTACACATTGGAGAATTGGAGAAGTGTGTATTGGGGTGCACACAAAGGGATGTGTGTAATGGAAAGGTGACATGAGTCAGGGAAATGTATTATAGGGAGCAGTGAGCAAGATATGCAGGGGAGGAAGGGAACAAGGACTAAAATGTGTCACGCATGGAGGAAAATGTTGGATTGAGGGAAGGAAAAGGAAGAGAGGTGTGTAATATACTGAATACCAGCAAAAAGTGGTGTTGACAGTAATGCTATTCCCCATATATATATATATATATATATATATATATATATATATATATATATGACACTTTATAACATTTGTAACCCCTTGTCACTGTTTGCATGGCAGGCTCTTAATTTCGGGGAATGTATTAAAAGGCAGGTGGTGTTTCCAACAGTGCAGTATGTCAGATTTGTGGAACACAGCATTGAAACAGCATCTTTTCAGAGTTACTGACAGTGTGGCGGTATTTTAGGAACATTAGAACGTGGCACATTGTACTGCAGCCTCTGATCACTTAGTAGTGCTGCAGGAACAGACGGCCACCGCTCTGCTAAAGCGACAAGCACAATGACCGGCTCCTGGGTGTACATTGAAAGATGTGGAATACACCAGACAGGACGATGTGTAATAGAGGCGACCTTCACTTCTCATTCTCATAACCAACATTCAGTGCAGTAAGAATAAACATATTGCAGAAACAAGGAAACCCAACAATCAATATTCCCGTATTGTTATAACAATACCTCCACACACTACACAATGGAAGGATGAGGATGGAGGCTCCGTAGCTTTCCCCTGCTCTGGGTGCCATTAATCTTCGCTCTCTAGACACTTTACAATGTTGATAACTGGTTGACCAGCACAATTATTGTATACTATGTGGATATCTTAAGTCTAGTAATTAGATGAGATACATAGTGCCCAACGTATTATTCCCAACTGAACCAATTAAACAATAACTGAAAACGATGGACAGAAATAAAATACGACATAATCAGTGCTCATAAATGTCATCAAAACGATCCCTGAATGAGAACTGGATAAACTGCCGTTACTGTCAGGCTGTCAGGTTATGCTACTGCTAATATGAATGACTGATTGGAAGTAAAGTAAAAAGTGTCTGGACGTAACTATAACCGCTATAGATACTATAGATAGCCTAGCACTCCAGCTACTTTACACTTCACAGATCCTCAGAGCGTTTTCCATCCGCAAGCCCCTCGATTCATATAGTAGAGAACTCATAACTATATGAAGGACTGTACCTCAGCTTCTACACACCTAGCCCTATTCATAGGGAATGAGGGAATGATCTGTATGGCAAGAACTTAGCCCAGTGCAAACTGTAACACTGAAATAACCTTCCCTGTCCACCATGGCTAACTCTACTTGTATGCCAGGAACACACGTACCACAACCAGAAAGCTGATCATATGGGATCCAGATACATAAATCCTGGTTCTGGTGATGCTGCGTGTAATTTGCCTGTCGTGAAATAGTCTGTATCTGGCCCTATGTGACTGTGTGGTATGCATTTTGACATGTGTAATCACAGAAGGGTTTCTGTTAGTGTCCTGCAGGAAAGAAATGAAAGATTCTCCTTAGGGAAATCCTCTACTACAGAAATATCCCTTGTTACAGATAAATCCATCATCCTAATACCAGCCACTGGTTTGTATTTAACATTACACCAAATCAAATGCACCATATTGCCCNCGTGGCGTTATCCCAATAATGGCTTTCCAGTGTAACAGTGACAGGTCTTAACATTCATAAATAATTTCTTATAAAAACCTGTCAATGCATAGTCACTTTGTAAACTGACCCTCTGCTGTCACCCCTGAAAATGATACCTGCTCCAGCTATTGCCTTCCACAACACACAATTTCACTAACTGAATTGCCATCCATCATATAAAGGTGGACAGTATTACTTTCAAACAGCTCAATAGAGTAACAAAAAAGAGTGCCTACTATTCAGAGCACACTCAGCAATCTGCAGGTCGCTGGGTACTGGTACTGGGAATAAGAAACATAGATAATATCTAACAATGCATGACATTAAATAGGTCACTATTCAAAACCTAAAATGTGCTTGCCCTATATTTAAATGAGCTCATATATTTTCTATTAACTCACATCAGTATATATTTACTAAGATGAGAGAGACATAATAATGCTTTCCTGATGGTTGACATTTGTATCTTCTGCACATACAAAGAATAGTCTAACAGCAGCTATTGCCTGTGTGGAAGAACTCTATAAAGAAACTATATCATAGATTACTGTGGTTTATGTACTGTGACGCTCTACTGGACAGGATTGTCGTGCTCAGAAACATTTTTTGTATTATTATTTTATTAATATTGACCCTTTGGGGTATATTTACTAAGCGGTGAGATTGCAGTGAGGAATGCATTAGGATTAGCAGCTAAAATAAGTATGTCTAAGGCCTAAATTTACTAAGTGGAGAGATTGCAGTGAGATTGGAAAGTGGGGATGTTGCCCATAGCAACC
>JABWIB010000748.1:24706-35533 GCA_016617825.1 Platyplectrum ornatum | reverse complement strand
TCAGTTTAGTGCAATATCGCCTGCCGAATACCAGTTTTTTCGTCAATGGATATCGTCAGCATTCGTCAGAGATTACATATCGTCAATAGAAAACGTCACTTACTGAATACTATACATCCCCATTCACTGACGATTTCAGATCCCTGACGAATGCTGACAATATGATATCTCAGCAGAAATCGTCATTTAGTGAATTCCCCCCCTAGTGTATATAGNGTATATGGGAAATNAGGTCNAGGCCAGGGAACATGTGTGTTGAGNATCAGTNGTTGCTCGATTATTANAATATTTAGCAAAAAATTTTCNAAATACATGCAATTATTGCAATAAACAATACATACTTATAATTCTTTAATACCATGTGTTATTATAATGAGCAGCTTGATTTTCCAGTTACATAGCACATTTGAATAATATTTTATTTCAGGTGACTAATATGAGGATTGAAAGACCATTCAGCAAGGATCTCATTATCAGCATACTAACAATGAAAAACACTATCACATTATAAGAAACTATGAACAAAATTGACTGCTTGTCCACAAAGTTTTCACAAAGTAACTTTTACTTTAACACAAAGCAGTCATCAGGTTCATGATGCTAGAGAGATCAAACTAATTTCTCGTACAAATACAGTCTACACCAGTGTGAGTGTGTGCAGCTTGTGGCTAAATACTGTTGCATTCCTAGACAAGGCACAAAAAGTAATTATGGTTCAGCGCTTCATGCTGACAGTGGCTGATTTACTAATGGAAGATTTTCTAAGTCTCCAGTCTTTTCAATTCAACAACCTCAGGTGGAGATTAGGAGACAAATAAACAACCGAAACTCAAGACTGCTTACGAGAACCAGACAAGTAACCTCATACATAGAAAAAAAGAAATATTGATAACCAAACACACACACTAACACAGGCACTCAAGGCCTGATCCAGAGCTGCGCATCCACCTAGAAAATAGGCTGGTGCACAGAAAAAAAGCCAAGCTTAACAAGCAGACAGATGGTCCTCACCCTCTGGACTGGATCCAGACTTACGTACTATTAAACTTTCAAGCGAGTGGGCAAAACCATGTTTAATGCCAGGGAGGTAAAATAAATGTCAGTGTTTNCATGCAGGGAAAATATTTTATTGTTGCATTTTGCACACAGATANTGACCAGTGTTACTGTTCACTGTTATTAGACTTGTGATAGGAAACATCATCTCTCAACTCTAATACTGTTTGCAACTAATGAAATTTACCAATTCAAAATGGTTTTGCCCATTTGCTTCAATAGTCCATACNGTAAGTAAGGATCTAGTTCTCTATTTTACATCTACCGGCAGAATTTCTAAGGAATATCACATATTACTCATTACGATCGGTTACAAAATAAAAATCTGAAATGGACATGGCAGTGTTGCCTTCTTAATCACATGAAATCCCATAGAGAAAAAAGTACTAATGCTCTAATTATCTGTAGTGCTGTATCTAGTAACCAATTAAAGTGTAGCAACTCCCAAAGAGATTATCTACAAGCTATCAATTAGTCCATATAGCCTCTGATATTCCTAAATTAATTTAATTTAAACTAATGCTTTCGAGGCTATTATACCTAAACAAAAAGGTAGAGGTCAAACTCAAGGGTCATTTAAGATGTCTGCTGTTATTAGACCAGACTTGCAATTAATCTATAAATGTTAGCAGTAAAAGAGACCTTAATAAAAAAAATCTCTAGTGACTTGCATTAGTCTACTTTGGTTAAAGAAACGTCTAGTATTTCCAATGCTTGATGTCGTGCATACCTCTACCTGCTTCATTAGGAAACATATTAGATATTTCGCTTTAGGTCTAAGGCAGTGAATGCTACTGATTCATTAATGATTGCTAAAATATGTAATACTAGTAGAAATGTATTTTGCCATCCATCCTTCATTCTACACATTGCTGCCAATCACATTTCCTTATATTATATCAATTACCTTTAGGTCTTTTTTACTGCAGAAAATGAAATGTTGGTTATATATTTTGAAGTAACAGCAAAAAAATGTTGCAAATATCCACCTGCCCAAAACCTGGGCAAAACCAAGCTCTTATCTACAGGGGGTGGCAAATGTAAGCCTAGAGCTATGCAATATGGGAGTCCTTGTGTAAAAGTGTTTTCTTAGCATGCAATAGAATTAAAATTTATTTACACCTCTCACATTGCAACATGAATGTGCTCTACACTTGCACCAAACAATAAAGGTGTAAGTGCAACTCTGGATCAGCCCTGAATTGCAAAGTAAAAATAAATAGGCAAATTAGATTTTATTAACCTGGCATGCATATAAACTGGAGGGTTGTAGGGTTTNGGAGTTGGTGACCTTGGGTAAGTAATAGCTGAATTCAGGGACCATATATACTCAAGTACAAGCCTAGTTTTGTAATACATTTTTTTGTTCTGAAACTGCCCCCCCCCCTGCTATTTTTAAAAGAAATAATGTGAATATATATTTTTTTAATACTGCAAATACAGCATTAAAAATTCAGTGTCGCAGTCGGCAACAATGTTGACCTTTTGTGAATGAAAAATATATTACTTGAAAGTGCAGAGGTTGTGGCCTCTGTGTTTATGGCTACAACTCCACCAGGGAAAAGGGGCATAAAGGATGCAGAACCAGAAGAATTTTTTAAATTGATGAGTTTCTGATTCAAACATTTAATCTATTCCCTCTAAAGATGTAAACAATTGTTTGTTGTTTCTACTTTGCAATTTATAGTGGATTTCAAACATCCCCATTTCCTAATTTCGGTACTAACCTTTGTGATTATTTTGCTATTTTTTATTGCATCTCACAGAACCAACCAGCATCCAACCAGCTTCCTAAAAGGAATGGGCGTAAAATACTGATTTAAAAGTTACATGGGCTAGGTCGATGACAAATGTAGTCTTTTATCTATGCCAAAAGCTCAAGATCAGAAGAAAGTAATTATTACATTCACAGCCAATATTTAAAGGGTGTAACTGAACAGGCTTAAATAATACAGTTTTCCAAGTCATCCAACAGTTTTTGGATACAAATACAAAAATCATCTTGACAGACTATATTTGCCAACACCTTGAAAAATATTTCACTGCCTTTTCAATGACATAAATTATGTAATTGAAAATCTGAATTAGAAAGGAGAGACCTGTTTACAAATACAATATAAATCATTCCTTAAATATATCAAAATAAATGAATCACATTTTCTTGTAAAGAAACCCTACCTGTGGCTTGATGGTTGGAACANTATGTCGAATATTAGATTTTCATACAATACCATATACTATAAGAATATACCAACACTTTATGTATCGTACCTAAATATATGTACAGAACGGGATGTTTTGTTTTGATTATTGTTTATTTTTTCTGTAATGTTTGAGTGACGCTATCTGCGATAGCTTTCACTCTTTGTGTTTTTCTTGTTTGTTTTTGTACTGTTTGGAAAAATTCAATAAAAATTTACTGAATTAAAAAAAAAATATATATGTACAGTATACTTAATATGCCAACAGCATTCCATACCAACCAGAATATTACTTGACTACATAATCCCTATCTAGATAATTCATATCATATTTAAGAAAGGTTTCTAATGACTATTTTTGATGTTTATCAAATATGACAATNCCTCTTATCACATGTGAAAATATTAATGAAAACATGTCCACATTCTGACATTTTTAGAAANAACCATGGACACTTGAAATTGCTAAGTGTGCTATTTAAATCTATTATGGTAGCAGAAAAACCTAAGCAGTCTCACCAATTGCTATATAATTGTATGTAGTATAAACAAACTCTTGCTTCAGAGTTTATTTTAACAGCAATGCATGTTGCTATAGGTCAAATGTAACAGTAATTCAGGAGGTATACAATATGTATACACAGAAAAAATAAAGATAACCCTCTAAACATCTATACCNCAATCAGCTATATTTGTACATGTTGCTAAAGCGAACTTTTCTGTTAAAAATACATGTTTTTATAATTATTGTAATAATTAATATTGTGAATAATCACTATGCGCACCGCTAAGCGNAACCCCGGACACGCCTCAAAATCTCATTAAAATATCCTGGCATGNCGATTTTTCGGTGTCCAAAATCACAGAGTGGCAGAGGCATGCAGTCGCTAATGTGCGCATCAATATTGGTCAACTTTTCTATGCACGCATGTGCAGTACAAAAAGACGCTATTAAACCCAGCATATTGTGCAAGTGCAATGCGTCTCTCTGGATCATTCCCACATTATCAGAACGAGTTAAACTCATTGGAATCTGGATTAAAAATGAACAGTAATTAAAACATTTTTTGTTGCCTCTGCCATATTTTAATACATTTTCATTATCATAGCTTGTAAACTGTGAATTTGTATAGAAACACAGAAGGACAAAAGGACAAATGTTTGCTTTTATTTAGTAGATATATTGCTGATATATCCTGGTCAATCCTGGTTGTTTGTAAGAGCATTGGACCTTTTACTACATGATGTCTGATGTCAGTGTATACCAACTTTCACCCCATTTTAAACTCTTATTCAGCACAAATTTCATCTCATGCACAAATGGCAGTATTAATCTGCTCCATATATCAGTAATATTGTTTTTTAATAAATAATAAAATAATAAAAACATATGTGTGATTTTGGTTCTAGTTTCAAACCCGGTAATATCGAACGGACACGTACCATTTTTGCAGTCACTGCTCTTTAAATATATTTTCGGTAGGTAAATAGAAGCTAGCAATAAAACAAAGTGCGACGAGCATTAATACTTGAGAGATTATGGTTTCTGGAAATAGAGCATGTTGCGTATACAAAGTCACAACTTGAAAGCAAACTCGGAGCTTTTCTAAAAGTCTTTCATTTGAGAGAACATGCCCTTGAATAAAAACATATTGAAACACTGTCAGAAATTGAATACAAAACTGCCAAAGTGATCAGCAATTGTAAAGCACTCACATGCTGGGAGAAAAAGTGTCCTTGATCCTCAAGGTATGCCAGGCATGTCAATAGATGCATAGATAACAGGACATACTAAGGTTAGCAGGCACTTTTTTTACCTTAACATTGACAACTCTGGAAACTCCGGTACATGTTCTATCTGTTCTGTTTTAGAAAGAAAATGAGAAAATTTTGACCTTTGCAGCAAGCTTGCAAAAGAATCATTCTGCTGGGGAATATAATGAAAGCACTCAAGATGAGGTCTTAAAGTACAGTCAGGTAAATGTAATATTGTACTGTTCCTTTGCAAAGATCTTAAATAATAGAAAAAGTAGGAGATGCTGTGTTCACATTGTAGGTGTATTATATATATTTGGTGCTTATANAATTGTAGGCTTTAGGCTGTGCTGTATGTTCAAGTGTTCAAGTCTGTCAGGTAAAATAAAAAATGTTTCTAGTTTATATTTCAGGATATATATGGCAGACAGACTAGAAATCTTTTTTTTTCTGCCTATCAGCTGTGTATGCTTGAACATATACCATATTCTAGGCTGACCATGAGGCCTCTGTAGGTCACTCTTAGAGGTGGAACTTCTGTGGAGAAGCAGTGTGCTTCAATGAAGTAGTCAACCATGACCTCGTCGTCACTTTGAGAAAGTATACCCGAGATTCCAACACTTTCACGAGGGAATTGCACAACATTCTGTGACATTGTTCTGTCATAACTTCTTTGGTATATGAAGTCTCAATATCCTCTCATATCATTGTTATACACATTTTCTTCAATTAAAGATCATCATTACTGTCAGGGGCCCAGGGTTTATTGGCTTTAAGTTGCTGGGGATTTTATTTAGTTTGGGGCTTAGATATTACATTTACAATTATTCAAACACTAGGGTATAGGTGTTGTAAGTTTAGTATAGGTTAAGGAGTTTCAGTTCACACAAGTACTGGTGGGGATGGGTGTACCAGGCCCCATGATTAATATTGTTACCCCTGCATGGGGCTGCTAGGTACAAATGTCCAGGATATGGTATGGCTTTGCTGTACAATCAGACATTTATGTTACACAATTGGTTTTCGGGCGACCAAAACCACTGACTCACCCATCTTGGCTCATTCCTGGATCGGAGGCTCTTGGTAGGCCATTGGGGAAAACCCCAGCAGTTGGTTTCTTCCATTGTCGATGGACCACTGTGTCCAAAGGAAGCTGAACTCCTTTGTCTTTGTCAGCCTCACAGGTCAAGGTTTGGCAATCTGGCCTCTTTCATTGTTTAACACTTTGTAACACAAACATTAAAAGGAGCCTAAAAACCCACATACATAATTCTGTGAATCTGGTATTTCTTCACTTAAGTCTAAACCATGTTCTTTTTTTTTTAAACCTAATTGAATTTCGTTATACATCCTAACTGTCTCATATACCTGTAAATTATTGGAAGTAATACCTTTCATCATTCACATTCGGGCAGTGTTCTGCGTGTTTCTGTGAATATCTGGTTTGCTATGTAGCTAGTAAATATTTTATAACAAAACTGAAATATTGGAACTATTCTTGGCAGAATAACTGCTGTGTTACAGATTACCTTTCAGACCAGTAAGAGAAATTCAGAGCGGAATATGCGCTAGTTGTGCATTAGGCAACTTTTTACAATGCACATACACACAAAATAAATGCACAAACATTTGCACAAAAAGAGGTTTAAGGGTTTTTGATGTTGACCTAAGTAAATTATGACCGTTTGCAAGAAGTTTGTTCTCTTGGCCATTCATATGTTCACAAAAATATCTACTTTCCGTGGACCCAGATTTTCTTAACTTACTTGACTCCCAGCAAGAGGTGAGCCCTCCAATTGGTTGCTTCTACCTAAAGTCATATTCCATGAGAAATGAACTCAAAGAAAAGTAAAAAGAAGAAGAGAAAAGAGATACAGAGAGGAGATCGGGTAGAATGGTGAAGTCCAATGTCATATCTAAATAATAGAAAGAAGAGGGGCACATTGAGTTGCAAAATTATAGAAAGCATTTTACTATAACATATTAAAGTCTAATATTATATTTTTTAGATTTATAAAAAGGGTTAAAACAAATACATAGTTGGGAAAAATGTGACTGCTTCTAGAGTATTAATTTTGATATATCCCTTGTGAAACCTCTAATGACAATGGATGAAATCCAGACTTAAACTAATCCTGAATGCTGGAATTGGAAGTGTTGATCAGCTATATGCAGATTGACCTATGTACTTCCTGCCCATATATAGGTCACATGGAATTTCACCGCATCGGTCTTACTTAAAAGCAAAGTGCTGCTAGGTTATGGATAGTATGAAAGGACTGAAATCAGTACTTACTGTACAATTTTACTTAGCCTCCCTCGCTCCCCGTGTACACTTCTCCCAAATAACGTACTTTAAAGAAAGCTGAATCATTCTATTAAGAAGGCAGATAGAATGTGGATGCATATTTTGCATTCCATATCCATACCGAGGCTGCGGAGAATGGATCCGGTCCACGTCCTGGATCCGGTCCAATATGAACACTTACGGAACAGCAGAGGGTGAGTTTTCTATAAAAGACCAGGAAACTAGCCAAAAGGCTTAAGAATATATTACACACATAAAAAATTGAAAAAGCATCCGTATTACAAGTATTGGGATTATTATAAATGCACACTTATATTTTATGTATTGTAGTTTTATATAAAATATTAAAACAAAACTGTATTTTAAACAGACACCTTTTTCTACACCTAGCAGTTGCACATTTCGGTCTTAATATTATTTTCATGTTATAGACTCTTAGAGGCCATATCAGTTCAAGTTACTGAGAGTCACAGCAATTTGTCACTGAAATTTGCCAAGGATGGCAGCCGTTATGTTGTATATTGTACCCAGCAAAGGTTCTGTTGTAAATGCTCTTTATGGAGACACTACTTTGAGATTTTAAGCTTTTGAAACTGTTATAATATTTACCATGACTGAGTTAATATTGTACATTTTTAGATTCAGGAAAAGCTTTTACAGTAACAGTGTGTAGTCAGGTAAGGCAAAACAAAATTCCCAAGCCATATAGCTTAATTTGAAATCATCTATATAACTCTGCATCAGGTTCTTATTCATTCATTTTAATCTTTCCATTTCTATGGCTGAATTGTCCTGAAATGAATTTAATGGTCATTATGGGTCATTAAAGAATATTCACTGGTCACATATGAACCAGAAATACTCAGTAAATCAGTAAACTTGAACTTCATTCTCATGACTTTTTATGCATTTTTTGTATTTTTATTTTATACTACTTTTACTATTCAGAATCAGAATTCAAATCTTTTCATTNGAATTTTCCAGTTTTTCGCACAATACATATTAGATATCAGTACAAAGGGGGCAGAGTCGTTAGAGCTGTGTTCATATTGAAACCAACAGCAGGATGAATAAGAAGATTATTTTGTATCTTGTAACATAGACAAAAGTTACTGAACATAATTGAAAGTTATTGAACATAATTGACTAAAACCAAATAATACCATATTGAATTGCAATGCNGGCAAATTTGTGAAACGCACCAAGAACAGTCACTACCAAGTACATAGTTTCAATTATTTACTGGACACTTTTAGCACCCTAGCNATGGCTTTATTTACAATTGTACCATTTATATACTTTTGTGGGACCTTATTGTCAGCCTTAAGTAATATTAGAACCAACAAAAGAATCCGACTGACAAATGAAGTTAGTAGCGCTTGATTGGACTTGAAGTGCACAAAATAACAACCTTTTAAATGAAAATTTAGCAAATGCAATTCAGCAACAAAAGAGACTCTAATGTAAAGCATCAGTTTTTGCTTTTTTAACAAATAAATATATGAAATTTATGACCAGGGTTGCAAATATATCACACAATTATGGATATTTCTATATGTGACACAGCACCCAAGAATTATGACACACCAAGCTCAAAAGGTTCATTATCACTAGAGCAGTGGGATTAGAGTGGAAGTCATGGGAGTAGACAGGTGTTTACCTGTAGCTCCAAAAGGTGAGGATGAAGTTGACTGTGGCCCACAGCAGGTCACTGCACAGGCTGCAACCCAGGGACGACAGATGGCGGTAGTCGGTTGGTGAAGATGAGTTGATTCCATCAGAGAAGGGACAATGGCAAGCAGAGGAGGCTCTGAGGCAGCAGGAACTGAAAGCAGTGGACACGTGTAAGGTAACAAAGAGCAAGGGCGTCAGTTACCAAGCAATGATACAGATGATGACCAGAGTCTGGAGGTTTTGGCCTGGGGGAGCATAACCCATGAAGGTAATAAAAGTGTGCTCTGGACCGTTTGGTTAGTTTACAGGTATGCCATCCCTGATACAAGGGTGTGCATAGGTGATAGGGTTTTGTGTTCTGGTGCATAAGGCTTTTGGTATGTGTCGTGGACTAGGTGGGGAGATCTCTACGCTTGGTAGGCAGACATAGCAGATTTGCATAGATTTGCCCAATTATAGTCTTCTAATTTCAAATGTAAAGATTTTAATAAAACTATGCCCCCTTCCTTTAAACCCAATAACAAATTTATTGTATTTTATATATTTTTTATGTCATTAACATGTGCCTTATTGAATGGGAAATAAAGCACCCTTGATTCTACCACACAGGAAACTTTTACTACACATAGTTGCATCTATAGTTTCTGTAAATATGTAGAATAGATGCCATAAATATTCTGAACTATTTATAAACTTACTAATTACAGAGCTGACAGAGGATGAACTGCTGTTCCTNATTATGCCATATATTTCCTTCCAGCCAGGCCATAACAACAGACACAATTACTTTCCTTTGTCTTGATAACGAGGAAATGGCTTCACAATGGGTCTATTATCTGAGTACTGTACATATTCATAAACAAGGCATATAGTTTGTAAATATACATAAGACTAAATGCATCCCTAAAATGTAATAAATGTTGTTTACAGTGACAGAGACCATTTATAACTAGTTATGCCATTAACAAATGGTACCTATTGAAACTGAGGTTGAACGCTGTTTATTGTTATTCTGAAGGTCAGGTCTAAAGGCAGGTATTTTTTTTTTGTTTCTCTATCAAACATTTGTATTGCTTGTTTAGTCGAGCCTTATTTACGCCTTGTGAATGCCTCACAATGCAATAGCTTGTGGCTTTGCGGTAATAATGATATGAGAGTACCATAATCAAAGTTATATAATGACCGAAAAATGCAACCTGGCAATCAATGGAAAATACAGCTGTACTGATGTATTCATGCTCCACAAAGGGGCATACAGGCACAGCCACAAATAATATAGCGGTATGTGTCTGNCCATTTATGTTTACTCTGTAGATTACTAGAAAGTTAATACACAAGGCACTTTTATGTATTGTGAGAAATTGCAGTCAGAAAATAAGAAAGCAGGGCAGTNAAAAAAAAAGAAATAACCAGCATTTACACTAAATCCTTCTATTTNCAGCTCTATGGTATCGCAGACCCTTTCACTGACCACATGATCCACGATAGCATGCATTTACCCCAATATGAGCACATTACCTGCTGTCTATACAGAATGCATATTACATACATTTTTATATCCATCATTAAACATGTTTTCATAAACATGTTTTCATATTATGCTTTCGTCTCTCCCTTTGCTTTTACCTTTTGCATCCAGAGCCTTAAATAATTATAGGACACTTGGAAGGACAACAGTATGGTTGACCAAAACATGAACATTGTAGATATAAGCAACAATCCATGTGACAAATNAATGTGGAGATGGAAGTGGTTCAGAGAAGCAGTCTAGGTNGCCGCGGGCTACCAATCACCTACTTCACGCATGTATCACAGTGGCACCCCACTAGTGCCT
>JABWIB010000748.1:9850-23605 GCA_016617825.1 Platyplectrum ornatum | reverse complement strand
AGTCCAAGCCTTCCAGTATGGCATGCATTCTGGCCACAGGTCCACTATTATTTTATTCTGGATCCAATTCAAAGTAACACAGATATGTTCAATGACTTGTTGTTCCTTGAACAGATAAGATAATATTCAGATGGAAATAACTATAATCAGTGTTTATAAAGAGCTGTTAGTATAACAATCGTTGATCATTACACATAAATAATTCACTATGTGATGGACTTGTGTAATTGCTGATCACTTAGGGGTTTTATAACAACATTCTATATATTCAGACAATCAATCTACTCACTGAAGCAAAATGGAAGAACAACTCAAAGAACAAGATGAACCATCTTTCACAGCAGTAAAGATATTCACATTGATTGCATTCTAGTAAAAGGGACTTTCAGCTTCAAACTATTTATACAATACTAGAAGGCTGTTAAATATTTATGCTGTTCTACATATTTTATAAAGTATCTTAAAACTCTCCACAATAAAATAATAAACAAATCCATACTGAAAGCTACATTTCTCAATTCAAGTACATTTAGACCCATAAAAAATCTGCGAGGTAATGTACTATACCTCAGAAAATGGCAAGTTAACAATGTACAAAAAGTATTAGTGCATAGAGGGCATAGATATAGATGCTGTATAAATAGCTTTGCATGTGACTTCTTCTGCCACGTATGAAGAAATTTTCATTCGTATACATTATAGCCTTTCATTGATAGGATGTAGAATTGATGGGTCTGATTCAGTTAGTCATGATGATGGGAAAAAGTTTTTTATAGCAGTTTTGTGTTAAAATTTCTTACTATAACTGGTACATAGATGTGCAATTCAAGCTAAGAATCCAAAGTATCTTTAAACCCCAGGTCAGGACAGGGATTAGGGTTTGCATTTTATTTTGCAACATAACCCTGCCTCTTTTATTTAAGTTTCCAACCCATACTGCCTTGTGTTGTGTAGTTGCAGGGGTTGACTGCTTACTACAGAGTTTCTTGGGGTCACAAACTCCATGTAGGGTGCAGCCACTTTCTCGGTATATAGGACTGTCAACTGAGAAGCAAGCAATCTGATTGTGAATTACACACAGGGGGCATGCAGGGGGGGAGAGGTGAGCTTACACCTAATGGTCCAGAAGGCAACCTTAACTTCAAATGCTAATGTGCTAATGCCCAAAACCGGCCCCGCTATGTGAGTCACACAAGTTTTGTATGCATTAGTTATATTAGTTATATTAGTTATGTAATAAAATCACCTGAAATTCACATGCACAGATGGTTTTTATTACATTAATGGCTGGCATTTACCCCGGAAATCTGTGTAAATGCTGGTCAGTATATAAGTCTGAATCTGGTTCAGTGATCAGTGAAAGCTGATCCATAAACCAGCATGCTTACTGTCTACCTGCAATGAGAGTTTTGTCAGCTATTCGCAGGAGGGATAAGTTGTGATGAAACATAAAACATATGTGGGTGTTTCTGGGGAAAATGGGGTAATCATCCTGGGCAACAAGCTAAGTTGCCAACCCCTGTTCATCTGGTAGTTATTGAGTCTTGTGTATATATTCTTTCTTACTGGTTAAAGCATATTCAATCCGAGGTTAGTACTTGATATGAGAGGAGTAAAGTACGATCACATGGTGCAATATATAATATGTAGGCTAAAGCAAGAAAATAACTTTTTAAAAGAGAAGACACTGGAGGGAGTAAAATTAAAATCTTCCAACTTGGTTCTAAAATAAAAATCACTGTATCCGAATTTCCAATAAAATTCTCCAAAACACAAGAGGAGAAAAAAGTGTATTAAAAACCAAGCGGCAAAAAAGTCCCTCTAGAATGTATTACCATAGTTAGTGGTTCAGAGCAGTACACAAATATAAATATAAGGTGGCCGCCATAAGGTGCTAAAGTTACACAATCTGCATGTAGCTCATTCAGAGAAAGATAGTAATAAAGTAAAATATAAAGAGCATAACCTGAAATGACTTACAGATCATAATACACCTATACTATAATACCTACTTGTCACGATCAGCGGTGTCAAGCACCCTTCTCGCTCTATCAGACGCCCCGTGCCTCTGATTCCTGGAGACTTAAATAAATCTCAAATCCAGATTCCAGTCCACTCTGCATCCAGTTCACCTGTTCTGTCTGCCTTGCCTCCAAGTCACATGTTTCTGCAACTACTATTGTCAGTTCACTCTGCACAAGCCAATCTTGGTCTGAGGCGCTCTATGTAAACCATGTCTGCTGCTGACACCAGGACCAGAACAACTTGGTCTCATCAAGGAGCCTGGTTCCTGCTTCTAATTAGTGCCCTCAGCTAATTGTGTTTCCAGGGAATGTGACCACCAATGTGACCACCTCGCCTGTATTGCTTCTCTACCAAGTCCTGGATCAAGCCTCAGCAAACCAGCCAAACATCAGTACTTCCTGCATCTCACCGGAACCAGTCCGGTCCCTGACAAAACTCACTTGTACAAACAAACTATCTTCTGTTCCAGTGTTCACCAGAAATATTCATCTATGTACCTCTTATGCCATAACTGCTTATCTCCTTTTCTCCAACTGTTTTGCATCCGGTTTTGCTTTGCTCACCTGTTTATGTCAAATCCCATTAAACCAGCTATTTTTTAGTTCAACCATACTCAGTCTTTATTTACCCCGGGTACCAGCGACGAGTCTCAGAAAACCCAAATCATGACACTACTGATAAGATAGAACTGTACAATCAGCGCAACATAATAAAATTTACTGTTTCACAAAAGGGTATAGCAATATACTCTTAGTTAAAATTGCCTTAAATGTAAATATATGTTACCTACGCAGTTTAAGTAGAATATGATATATCGGCATGGGATTCAGCATTCCGGTCACTATATGCGTATGCTGTATTTAGTCGATTGTGGGTAGTACATTCTCATGTATAGGAAGCATAATATATTGTAGGTGTATTTGTTTTTGTATGTTATAAATAGTAAATAGGACAGCTGAGTGGTGCTGAAAATGAAGTGTTTTGCACCAGTCAGTGAATTGCTAACTGCTGGGGTTCCTTGTATGAGGTCTTCTTCAAGCCTGAGACGTTGCCTGTTCTCTCATACCCAATGCACCTGATAACTTCATTTCTGCTGTGTTCCGTACAGCCGTCCTGCTGTCCATGCTTTACAACTCCACATAAGTCATTTGTTATCTGTTTCTGCATTTCTGAGCACTCCAGTTACTCCAGAGACTGCTCAGTGTTGCTTCATTCGAGACTGCCAGCACCTGTTACTCAAGTGTGTTTCTGCTAATTGCAACCAGAAATGTTCTGAATTTCTGTGTTTCCTTTTAACAGCATTAGCTAATGTTTAATGTGAAACTATTGATTGCTGTGCTTCTGATTAACAAACCTTCTCAGATATTCAAGTCTAACTTTTGCATAATAACATACCTCCCAAGGGTCCCATTTCTGGGAACTCAAAAGGAGCAAAGCTAATATGAATGTGGAGGGCTCCAAGGTTAATTTATTAGTTCAGATTTAACATCTTTTATTATAGGGTATGTTTTATAATACCTATTGAACCTAAAAACACTGGATTGTTGCACTTGTAATTGCTACATCTATAATCTCTGCTCTATAAGGCATATGGGCCTGATATTAATTCAAGGTACGCAATTGGTCCTTTCCTTAAGCTGGCCATACACTATAAGATACATTGTTCCAATCGAAAAAAAATTTCAAGACAGGGCAAAACCATTGGACAATTTATCTTATAGTGTATGGCCAGCTTTATTTACACCCATATCTACTTAATGCAGTCTCCTAACACAACCCTCGCCTGTAGGGCCAGTGCTAGATCTCTGGATGCCCTAGATGAGACCTAGCAATGCGCCGCCAACCCCTGTCCGTCCAGCAAGATCGAGTGACGTGATGATGTCAGGCCACTTAAAAGCTGTCAAAGAGTGCGGCTGGGAGGAGGAACTCCTCATTATTAAAATATTGCCCCTGCCCTCTCAATTATTAAATGTTTTTTCCTTTTATTAATTTTTTTTTACAAATTTTTATTTTTTTTTACAATTCCACCTAAAGTCGCTTAATGAGTGCGCCACCCTGCTCGCATGGACGGAAAGATGTCAAGTCCTACACACTACAAACCATATAGGGTTTCACACAGAAAAGATTTGTATGACAGTTCTCAGTCCGGTACATACTGTATAATTTAAATGACCCCCCATTGCCCGTTAGATCTAAGGACCAGATGTAGACCTGGGCAAAACTATGTAGACTTGCAGGAAAGGTAAATTTGGCAGCTATATGTATCACTTTACCATTGAACGTATTATCAAGCTGTTCATAGTAGCGGCTTTTACTGCAAGCGCTGCATTTTTGAAAGCCGGTATTATGAACCAATTTGATAATATGATGACAACTATAAGTTCAAAGCTCCTGGATGCAAGGGTGAGTGTCAGGAGCGCCCTTGTCTGGGGGGTCCATTTGCACTGCAACCTCTGCAGCCATGATTGACAGGGCAGTCGAGAGAGGGTTAGTGGGTACTCTTTACCCGGGCCCAGAGCTGACAGTGGGCCCGTGTTTGAGATTGATGGTTTTTGAATTTTATTTTAACTGTTTATTGAGAATGATCTGTAGTGAGAGCTGCTTTTATGAGTAAGAAATAGTAGACTGTATCCCGTCACTGGACACATGACCTTAACTATTTGCATGTATCCTGCTTGAACACATTTCTCCCCATGAGAGGTACACACACACATACTTTTGTCTCTGTAGGTCTAGGGCTTCCAACTAGGTATACATTCAAGATATCAGCCATGTCCCCCAATGGTGTGAAGCAATGGTCGAAGTGAAAATTTAAAAGTGGTGGTATGGACATTTAGAAGTGGCGGTATGGAAACACAAAATATAATAGAAGTCAATGGAGATTTGAAGTTTTTCAATTACATCACAGGGAGAAGTGCCGGTATGGCATACCCCTGTATACACCCCCACTTTGAGCCCTGGTGTGAAGAATGTCTGGGAATGGCGTATGTTGTGCAGCGACGGAAACAAATAGTGATTACTAAATATGAGGGGGCCCAAGGAAGTTGCTGTACCGGGGCCCAAAATTTCTCTTGGTGGCCCTGATGATTGATACACCTACTGCAGGGAATGGAGAGTTGGTGTTAGACTGCAGGGAAGGGTGGGTTAGGTTAGGTAATGGAAGCAGAGGTTAGGGTGAGAGATAGGGATTACCTGTAGGCAATGTTGGGAAACCCTCAGATGGTTCTGCTGCTCTGGAAAAATGGCTGCTCTCAGCGGCAAGCCACATCCTAGATGATACCTGACTTGCAGATTCTGAACAGCTAGAAAGCCGCAAGTTGGCTAAGCTTTAACTTGACAGCATCTAACACAGTGTCACCATCATGGAGTTTTGCCATGCACACATAGGTGACAAGCCATGGATGTTTTCTATGTGTAAATCCAACTGCAGCTGATCTTTTTCTGACTGCTAATAGCAAGGTGGGAGTTAAATAAGAATGGATTACATGGGAATTCAATATAAACATTAATATTTAAATGAAGTCATCATGCAGCTGTTAACCATCTTAGTTTGCAATGCTCTGCCATAATATATATTAAAATATATCTGCAAATACATTAAGTAGTCAACATGGTCAGTTTACACATTATTCATCCCAGAGTGCTATCTGTATTGCATTATATATTATAGATTTATCATAATAGACTGGGCAACGTTATTGGCTTTATTATCCTTTTTTATCCATTATTTATATGGTAGAATGTTAACACCATGTGCATATAATGAGGCGGCTATGCACTAAACATACCAATTGTTTATTGACCAGCTGTTAACTAGAAAGGCTGTCAACTGGAAAGGCAACGCAGGAACAATGCTTTCTTTTTTTTGTGATTGTTTTGATGTCAAGCACATGCAGTTTTAATTATAAGCTATTTAAAATATTGATAGTTGTTGTTTCTTTTTCAGAAAACAGGATAACAGTTCTTTTGAAATTGGATGACACAGAACATTTCATATACAACACTAAAGAATCATGTTTATGCCTAATTAACCATGCACTGTATCAAGTATGGCTTTTGGGCTAAGTTCCATATTCTGGTTTCGCTGTGTAGATTATTCTAAGAGCTGTGAGAGATATACATTCAGAGAGAAGTTAGAGTATTGTATGTTTTAAGAATGATTTTTTCTCTGGGCATACACTATAAGATAAATTGTTCCAATCAAAAGATTTTTCAAGAGTGGGCAAATCCATGTTGAATTGCAGGGGGGGAGGCTAAAATGAATGTCAGTGTGTGCATGCAGTTAGAATACTTTGCATTTTGCACACAGATACTGACCAGCGTTATTGTTACACTGTTATTAGACTTGTGCTGGAAACATCATCTCTCACCTGTAATACTGATGGCAACAAATTAAATTTGCCTCCCCTGCAATTCAACATGGTTTTGTCCAGTCTTGAAAAATCTTTCAACTGGAACAACTTATCTTATAGTGTATGGCCAGCTTTAGACTTTAATAATGTACCAAACTGGCTGCCTTGAGCATACACGTAAACTACTATGTTTTCATTTTACAATTCTTAATGTTAAAAATAAAATCATTTCTTGAACAAATTCTTCATATTAGTTAGATTTCCCATATTCCGCTATTGAGTTTAAAAAAGTGTAAATCCAAAGTACAATTTAGTGCCATAAACTAAGTCCTTCTTAGTTTGTCATGTGACTGCTTTTATGATTTAACCTGTCCAGATAATGAGGGAAACAGAATGCTGTGTATTTGTGTGTTTTTACACATTACCATGAATGAAGTCAAAAACAAAACTGTGACTGTAAATCTTGATCCACACATGGCCTCTCTGCTGGGGTTTCCTCCGGGTGCTTGGTTTCCTCCACAAAAATATGTTAGTAGGTTAACTGGCAGCTGAGGAAATTGTCCCTAATGTATGTGTACGTGTAATTATTCTTTCGTATCAATCCCCAATCTCCTATGGATTGTAATCCTACAGGTCCCATTTTCCCATCTATTCTGTCTGTCTGTCATATGGGAATCCACAACTTTGTTCCTGTTTTCAGCTTTCTCCACCACCAATACGTAAATTAACACATATGGCATTACGCAGAATGACTTTTCCAGACCATAATATTCCCCATATATATTTTGACGTATACCAATCACAGACCCCTTAAGTGTCCCCCAAGTTATGTGCTTTATCCCTTGTGCCATTTACAGACAGCAACTGACAGCCTCCAACATACTGTATACATATTGCAACCACCATACACATATATCACAGAAATACTGAGTATAGAGAGTGTAGCTCTCTCCTCCCAGAACATGGGAATATCAACTGCTTCCCCCATATTCACCTTTTACCCCACCCCATCTCCTCATACCCCCCAACTCACCCCCTATTCCCCTCATCTTAACCCCTTAAAACCCCTAACTGTCAGTCTCAAAATGCTATGACTTCTGGGGCCAGACAGCAGTGCTCAAGTGTCCCTAGACTTGTGGGCCCCTGGGTGTCCCTGCCCTCTTCCCATGGTACATATTATGAGTAGTCACACCTCCCCTTCTGTCCCCACCAAAATCCACGTTAAATTGCAGCCACTCTTTGCGCCTGGATCCGGACCATAGCAATTTTCTGTTAAATTTACTTTTATTGATATATTTGTTCAATTAATTAATAGCAATAGACGCTAATTATTTCCTACTGATATCACTTACGCAATCACTTACAAATAAAATTAATTCCCCATGGTAAAAGCACCTTCTATATATGATAAAGCATTCAATAAGCATGGAAAAAAAGAATAAGAATGTTGCTTTTGCAATATTGCATGACAAACAGGGAATGAAATCACTTTGGCATCATTTGACATAACTGATATAGATCATCATAAGCTTACAAATGTATTATTTAAACAACGTTAGAGTTTGGAATGGTCGATCAGTTCAAATGTTCCAATAAATGATATGATCCTTTAAAAGTTGGACAGAAACAGGCATCATCGTAATGGGTAAGAGCATGATAGGGACCAAATACAATCTTCTCAAGACATCAAGCCATCTTAAATCATCTGTTCTCTTGTCTCATTGAGCATGCTTAACAATCTGTGAATTAGTTTCTTGCCCAAAGCATATGCTGATATTAATTGTAAATAACATTTGTACTCTTCACAAGAAAGTATGTACTAATCATGGTTTTTAAAAGTAGGAAGAAGAAAAATCATCAATAACATGGTAAAACAAATAAAAAAAAAAATACCATGAATAATATAGTAAATAATGAATAATAATAATAATAATAATAATAATAATATTAACACAGATTTATACAGAGAATTTTGTTTGTATTCAAAAGGTTTTATTTTCTTGCTCTGACATGGTGGGGTTTCTGTTCATGGTGTGCTTTCCTCACTTAAACCATTTCTCTTATCAAACAAAAATGAAACCAGAAATCAATATAAAAAACAGCTGCATGTGTTTTACCTTTCTTTTGTTTTAAGTCTTACAAGAATTTTACAACCTCAATTATTCAGCCATTAAGGAACCATATAGAATCCATATAGATCCAATTTTTTTTAATATGGGTCTGCATAAGTCAAAATATGTGTAATCGCCCACATCTAAAAGTAGGTGTGTTGACTGTGCCTGTGTTCCAGGAAACTCAAAAATTTGGCATTTCTCCACATATCCGAGATCTGACAAATTTCCTGAAGTGGCTGTTATTTAATGAAAATCATTGCCTGAAACACTAAATCATTACTATGCGAGGGATGGGGCTTGATGACATCATGTTCCACACTTCTTTAGTAAACCAATGATCCACATAAGATTCCAAGAGCAGTCAGCAACCACGATTTTTGCACAGGGAATTGAATACGGTTGATGTTTAAATTAAGTGTAAGATTGACAATCTCACAGCAAGCCATAGCTTTTTATTTTAGAAGAAGAAAAGTACTTTATGTTACTATTGCTTATTTGTTCAAAATGCAGTGCAACCAATCAGAACTGCAGGCGTCATCATAACCTAACCTCCCATACCCTTGTTGATTGATAGCTAGATAGTGTACTGGCATACCAAAAGGACCAAATGGCCTAATAATAAAAAAGAAAGGGGAAAATATTCCTTGGTAATATGTATGTAATATAGCAATGCTTGATGGATGGAGGTACAGTCCATTGGACTGGCGTAGTAATAATATTACTACGCCGTCTATCGGTTAAATTTACTGTTCTGTCTACATTCACTAATGCTAGAGAGGACAGAAAACTGTTCAGCACTTAAATATCTCCTTATAATTAAACAACATATAAACTTATTATAAAAGGAGACATCAAAGATAAAGGAAAGAAAATATTTAATTATTGGTTATAAATATAACCAAGAAAGACAACAAAACTGACTTACCTTGCCTAATACCGGGCTTGCTCAGAATAGAAGTACACATAAATACAGTGATCCAGACTTAAACTTAAGTCACTTTGGCAGCTCCAGCATTCAGAGGGAAGGAAACATAGTATTTGATGGCAGGTAAAAACCACTTGGCCCGTCTATTCTGTCAATTCCATTCATCCACCACCCTTCCTATGAAACAACTGTTCTCTGTACCAACCCCACCCTCCTATTTTCTACATTGCTCTACAGATAACACTTATAACATCTCCTCTCTCCCAGCTGTTACACGTATCATGACCATATCATTATGGACCAGATTCAGACTTTAGGCACTACTGACTTTCAACTTAAGCTGGCCATACACTATGCAATAAATTGTTCCAATCGACCAGCTGTAGTCACGCGTGGGCAAAACCATGTTGAACTGCACGGGAATTAAATTTAATTAGCTGCAATCAGTATTAGAGTTGAGAGGTGATGTTTCCTAGCACAAGTCTAATAACAGTGTAACAGTAACACTGGTCAGTATCTGTGTGCAACATGCAACAATAAAGTATTCTCCCTGCATGCACACACTAACATTCATTTTACCTCCCCCTGCAATTTAACATGTTTTTACTCACTCTTGACTAATGCTGGTTGATTGGAACAATTTATTGCACTGTGTATCACCAGCTTTATTCAAGAGTGGGTAAAACCATGTTGAATTGCAGGGGAGGTAAAATGAATGTCAGTGTTTGCATGCAGGGAGAATACT
Organism: Platyplectrum ornatum; assembly: GCA_016617825.1. Taxonomy (NCBI): domain Eukaryota; kingdom Metazoa; phylum Chordata; class Amphibia; order Anura; family Limnodynastidae; genus Platyplectrum; species Platyplectrum ornatum. The sequence continues at coordinate 13,444 of JABWIB010000748.1, read as the reverse complement.
TTATTGTTGCATGTTGCACACAGATACTGACCAGCGTTACTGTTACACTGTTATTAGAGTTGTGCTGGAAACATCATCTCTCACCTGTAATACTGTTTGCAACTAATGAAATTTATCTTCCCTGAAATTCAACATGTTTTTTCCCACTTTTTCTGACAAAGTCTAAAGTGTGAATAAGTCTAAATCTGGTCTTACAAATTGATTTTTTATCAAACTTTTGTGTGCCAACTGTTACTTTGTTCAGTTGACTTCATTATTTTTAGAGTTTATGGAATAGAAAAAAAATATATATAAAAATAAATATATAAGTTATATATTACATATGTATATATCACATAATATCTAAAATAGTAGAAAAAGAAAATATTTCTGCGCTTTTTTCATGTGGGAAACACATTTGATTTGCTATGGTGCTTTCTTTCCCCTCATTCTTTTTTTCTTTTCTTTCTTTATTGGAGTCAAACACTGCAATGTCACTACAAACAACTGTGACAGTGCTGCAGAGATATATTTCATACAAGTAATTTATGATTCGTACAGTAATCATATACAAAGATCACAAGGAGAATAGAACATCAGTGTACCCTGCTCTAGACTATTGAGATACTAAGGCAGACAAGTTATAAGGCATATAACTTATGTCTAAACACTAGCAATACAATCTCAAGCAGTATTTCAAGTAGTCATTTAAGAAAATAAACAACAAACAAACAAAAACTATAGGACTAGAGGAAAGCCATGGCGCTTTACACTCTGAACGAGAAGACCAGAGGTGGGTCATTGGCCACATTTCTTGGTTCATACCACAGGTGTGTATGCCATACCGACACTTCTACTGGTTTAATTAAAAAAACTGTCTGATCTGAAAGCTGACAATTTCAGAAATCAGAATCCTGCCCAAAATTAATGTTAGAGGACCAGCTTTGGAGGCCACTTCTTGAATGCACAGACTTAAGTCTTCTTAGCACTTCCTTATCATACATATTCTCCGTCCAATTGTATAAACTAGCATCCTACCGCAGACTGCCATTGGAAAGCCCACAGAAACACTACAGTCATAGAAGTCTGAATCCAAAGAAAGTGCATATGCAACATGAATCCAAAGTATATACTGTAAGTAACATGTATGCAGTTTACTATCCTTGACATCAGAAAACACCAATTTTGTGTATGTCTGGTGCAGTACATTATTAATTTTGAAGTATATACTGTGACAGAGGGGCTAATTCAGCCCTGCGTCTCCGCCAGCTCTGAATGGCACGGAGTCGGGCGCAAAGTCTCTGCAGCTCCGCTATATCGAAATGAGAAAAGGGGCGTTCCACACCCCTTTTATCATTTATAAATGGGCTAAGCACTACTAATTGGAAGTGCAGCCTGCACCATGTCTGGACATGGTGCAGGCATCGCGCAGACACACAGAGGCAGGTAATGTCCTATGGACAATTAGATGCCTCATTAACTGTAAAAAAAAGTTTGGGCCAACGAGCGCTGCGAGTACACATTGGCAGAGGCTCCGGATACAGCATCCGGAGCATCTGCGATTTTTACAATACCGCAGGGATGCGGGGCATACGGCATGCCCCTCTCCCTGCGCTCTATTCGGAGCTGCGTTCCGCCGCAAAAAACTATGAATCAGGTCCAGAGTCTCTGTATTCGGGTGTGAAGGGAGATCTAATTAGGACCTGTATGTCCTAATCCCCCAGGTGAATGCTTGTGTGGTCCACATTGGGAAATACTTTCCTACAGTTCCTCAGCTTTTGCTAAAAGCTCAGAAGGCTCCCTTTAGTAAATAGGGAGGGTGCACCATCTATTAGGCCCAGTTCGGGTCTTGTGGGCTTTCTGGCTGCTACAGGCTGATTAGGGTCACACCTGGCAGCTGGAAGTAAAGAGGCTGCAGGTAAAGCTCTCAGGGTTCCACTTTGGATCTGACTATGTTACAGACTGTGTGTCTGCGACCCTGGAACCCTCCTGACTGCTGGGGTACAAACTGGTATTGTTTATTAATGTTAGTTAGGAGGTTCCTGTATGTTTATTTAGTGCTGGACAGGCAAGGCGTTTATTTTGTGTTTTTGTTCTGTTTGATTCCTGCTTAATAAAACTGGCTGAGATCAGTTGCACCTAAACTATGGAATTGGACTGAATTATCTGCTTCAAAATCCCCTCCTGCTCACAATACAAATAATAGGTGAAGAGTGTTCATGTTCTTATAGTGAGTTAGCTTTGATTATTTATGAATAAGCTTTGCATTTTAGCTATGATATTTTTCTTGGTGATATTCTGAGTGATAGTTTTGAGGTGGCGACTTACATATCCAGAATCCATTCCAATAATCCAATAATCCAATAATTAGAAATAGCATTACTAACAACAGGTTAAAATAATAAAAAAAAGAAACTCCACTCGTATTCCAGCAGTACTTTACATTTTGTCACTTATAGCAACTAGGTGTGTGACAGCGTTCTCTGTTTGTGACAATATAACACCTTATTTAATTGTAGCTATTCAACTGAAAAAAAGGTGGAACAGGAGGACAAAATAATTTGTGTCACAAGATTCTGAATGTATCCAAGTGCCCAATTATATAATTAAGTTGTCTATTTCCAGCTCTTGCAACCAGAGCTCAAGTCGAACAACGCTTTTGATTCACTTCAAAAGTACTAATTTACTAACATAACATTTAGTTTGCACGGAAGCACAGCACACATTTACCTTGTATTTGTATAATGCAATGTGAAATAACCAATGTAGTATATGTAGTCCACACTAACTATATGTATTTTTGATGTTCTGAACCCTTAATTACAGGTGATGGCTCTTAGGCTAGAGTCCGATAATAGCATTGGACCTAATTCAAAGAATCTGACGGCCGCAGTGTGTCGCCGCCAGTTCCGCAATATTCAGAGCTGCGGAAAAAACATCAGGGAGAGGGGCATGCCGTATGCCCTGTATCCCTGCGCTAATGTAAAAAGCGTGGTAATGTATACCCGCAGTGATGACTGCGAGCATGAAAGCTGAATGAAAAAAAAAATAACTAAATAAAATAAAATAAATACATTTATTTAAAAAAAAACACAGACACACTTTAATTATTAAAATAATAATTTTTATATTTTTTATTTTTTTCAATTTTTTTTAGTTAATGACATGTTAATGTTAATGTTACAGTTAATGAGGCAGGTAATTGTCCATAGGACATTACCTGCTTCTATGGGTCTGCGCCGGGCCTATTTTAGGCTTAAGGACGCAGCCCTATTTTTCAAATCTGACATGTGTCACTTTATGTGGGAATAACTATTTAATGCTTTTACTTATTCAACTGATTCTGAGATTGTTTTTTTGTGACACATTGTACTTTAAATTAGTGGGAAATTTTGGTTTATACCGTTGATGCTTATTCGTGAAAAATGCGCAAATGTCATGAAAAATGAAAAATTTCGCCATTTTCCCAATGTAAAATTTTCTGCCTGTAAGACAGATAGTCANACCACACAAAATAGTTACTAACTAGTAATTACCATATGTCTGCTTCATGTTGGCATCATTTGTTAAAGCTCCTTTTACTTTTTTAGGGTGGTAGGGGGCTTATAAACTTTT
>JABWIB010000747.1:57755-72709 GCA_016617825.1 Platyplectrum ornatum | reverse complement strand
AAGTAACCTTGCGGCAACCGGAAACCCATATACCTAAAGGAGTATGGGTGAAGAGGCAGTAGCCTGAAGGGCAACTCGATGTGAAGCTTGGCCATCAGGGCACCCCTGCCACATGCATGCACCATCCCAACGCCTCCCCGAAAGACTGGTACATAACCCCACACTGNTCCTGGTCCATGGCATCATTCACCGACTCCCCCACCGGGAAGGAGAGGTGCTGAATGAGCCTAAACTTACCTGGTACCTTCTTCGGNACAACTCTTACGGGGGAGATGACNAAATCCTGTATCGGTGGCTCCAGAAAGGGACCTGCAATCCTACCTTTCTCCACCTCATCCATGACCTTCAGCCAGAGCACCTCCGGAACCTTACGGGCCGAACCTAGATTGCGAGTTGATGCCGAACTTACCTGCCGAACGATTGGCAGTGAAAAACCAAAACGAAAACCATAGCTAAGAAAACGAGCGACATCAACCTGTGGATAAATATCTAACCAAGGAAGCAAACAAGACAAATTAATTGGTGATGGCGCCTTGTCCAACCGGGGGAGACTGAGGGCGGAAGGCTGATGGAGGGGGGATCCTGCTATTCTTCCCCCCCCCCCACAGCGCATGCAGGAGTGACGGAACCTGCACCCAGCCCCCCTGGTGCATCTGCTGTTATTAAANGCAAAACACTGCTCCCGGCTCTCCGAATCTCCGAAAGGACTGAGGTTCAGTCAATGACCTACCGTGCTGGGTCACCAAGGTCCAGATTTCCACGTCNTTCACGCCGAAATCAATNCACGGTAGGCCTTCCCTTTTCTCCTGGAAGCGTTCATCGTAAGTACGCCAAGCTGAACCCCTGAACGTACTGTACAATTCTTGAACTAGGTGGACGTGACATAGGACCATATGGTCCTAGCTTCGTCCGGCTGGATCTCGAGGTAACAGGGAGAAAAATATGTGAAACCCTCAAACCATCGCGCAAAAGTTTTGTACGCTCTTCCCCCATACCTCCTCTAGCGGTGGCCAGCGCAAGGTTCTTCCTGGAGTCGTCGGTCATTGCGAAAATGTCCAAGAACTTACCTTTTCGAACGCGGCCGNGAACAGACTGCCTGACCATCCAAAACCCCGCAGAATTATCACACACCACCGCCTGCTCTCTTGCAGCCGTAGCCTTGGCAGCCCGCTCCGCTGAGCCCGANTTACCAGNAGGCCTACCACTGACAACCACTAGAGACTTGCGCAGCAGCCGCATTACCTTACTGGAATGTATCCTGGAATCAACCGACCCCACAGATGAGATCTCATCCGAAACGGAGGAGGAACNACTCACACGCATCACTATCACCAACTGACCTGCATCTTCCTCACCATCCTGAACACCTGCCGTGCCAGAAGGACCTGGAACCTCGTAATCGGGTGGAGGCCGGGTATCTTTCATACTGCGTGCTGAAGACTGTGCAGAACCTGGTAAAGAGGAGACATTAGCGGCCACTAATACATGAGACTGCGCCAGATCTCCACCCCCTTGACCCACGGGAGAGAGGGGGCCCTGGGCTGCCGGTTGCGACACAACCGCGGTCAGCTACCAAATCAGCCCTCCCAACTGGGGATCCATGGGCAATAAGGGCACCCTCCTCCCTCACCACTGTAACCCCTGCAACAGCACTGGACCTGCCCCCCTTACCTGAACGGGACAGAGACCTCTGCAGGGCAGAAGCAGAGGACAGGCAGGAAGAGGCTACTGACCTTCTATCCGAAGGAGCCCTGGAGAAGAGGGACCCACTTGATGTTCCTTCCCCCACTCCCCTAAAGGGGCTCCCCAGGGGTAATGTACTTTTGCTTGCCTCTTCTTAGCTGCAGGCCTGGTAGCCGTTGTAACATGCGTGGGAGGAATGACGGACGGGCCAGGAGACAGAGCGCTGGAAGCCGCTCCTGTCACCGACCCTCTGTCTTCACCCTGGTCTTGGGCATCAGCCGCAGCCCCCGCNGGGCGACGTGGAGCTGCAGCATCTGGAGCCGCGGACGCCACTTTGAGAGCCAGAGAACACCGGGTTGCGCATGCACANGTGACGTCACTCATGCACCGCCCGGACTCCTGCTCTCCCTCAGCCATGGCCCCCCATCACAAAAAGGCAGTGGCAGAGTGCGACTCTGTGAGGGCCTCAACATCGCCGCACGAACGGTCCGGTAAGAAGGAGGAGGGTGATGAGCAAGACAGGAGGGGGGGAAGGGAAGGGTGAGGGGGGGGCAGCGCGCAACAAGAAGGGAGAAAGAGGATTGAGGAGATAAACTGGCACAAATAAGGGGAAGAAAAGGCTAACAGACACACAAAGGAGACAGACAGAGACAGAGAAGAGGGGTGAAAGAAAAGAAGTAGAAAATGAGAAAGGACAGAGAGAAAGAGTTGCAAAAACACCAGAGACCGCAAATACAACCTGCTCCCGACCTTGACTTCACCAAAATGGCTGAACTTCCTTGGAACAAGTACTACCTGCCACACACCACACATGGATGGGAAATTGGGCACATGTAAAGTTTTCTGGACAGATTATGTATAGATAAGATTTATATGGAAAGTCCGCAGCTCATACTGTACAATTTAAATACTTCCCCATGACCGTCAGATGGAAATCTGTACGCACAAAATTAAGGCATGTCCACACAGGGCCAGTTCTAGGTCTCTGTTCAAACAAGGTGAAGTTTGAATAGGGTGCCTAGGTCCTGATTCACATATGAGTGGAGGATGCCGCCATTCTATACAGGACCGGCAGGCTCCCTCCAAAGTTAGATAAATATTTAAATAACCTGGCATGTAAATAGAGGCAGCAGTGNGGGTGCTTTTGCCTGCCCTGTGTCTGCATACACAACTCTGAATCTATGTATGGACGTCTTGGTTCTGCGTNCAGAGCACACAGTCAATGTCCGTTATATATGGATCTCAGACAAGATTATTATCTCCGAATCCATGGTGAGTTCAATTATGAAATACTTACAGTTAGCTCAATTAGGAAACAAATAATTATATTTAACTATTTTCATGGGTGATTGGGTAACGCTATTAATTGTAAAAAGGTTGATTGCCTAAACAGGGTTTAAGTAAAAAAGTGTCCACTATTCTATACAGACATCACAGATATTTACATTTGAAGATTAGTCTATAAAATTATTAATACCTTGTTTTTCATCAGTGAGAGTTTAAATAAGATTGTACCAATAAAACATCTCTCAACACCCCCCCCCCCATCTCTCAAGACCGTAATAGCAAAACACAATAAAATGCCTCTATCTATGCAATGATTCCAGTGAAATCAATTTACTAGTTCAACTCTTTCCCGGTTCTCTGATAATAGTTGCTCTTTGTGGTAAGCACTGTAATTCCATGTCACGTTGTTAAAGTGCACATAATTGTACTAAATTCTACCTATTATCTCGAAAATTTTAAGGTGCATTAAAGAATAGTGAAAAAAAGGATGAAAATGGAGTAAACCACACATTAAAGATAGAACACACTAATCAAACAATAATGACGCTCTCTATATACAGCTTACTTATTTTTCAAAAAGTGGCAATAAACTGAAAATAACAGCCAGGAAAGAAATAAAACGAGCACAGATCGACGAATGCACTGCGATCGCATGATTGATAGGCTGCAGAAGGTGCATTGTTTCCTGTCATTGGTTTTTAGACTTACAAGCTATTATAGTTCATGCTCACTGCATGCTGCCATATTAAGCAAAATTGTTATTTCAGGGAATTTTCTGATTTGATGGCACAGTGTGTGTGTGTGTGTCCCTGCATCTGATATGGTATTTATATATATTATTATTTGTACACTTGTGCAATTACAGCAGCATCAACAAGCTTATCTTGGGGGGGGGGTTATTCATTGTTAATACAATATAATGAAAAAAAAAAAATATGAAACAGAAATGTTATGTAGAACACCCAACATGCAGTGCAAACGCACAGACGCGTTTTCGGGTTACTTGTGTACTGGTTACTGTTATTTGTGTATGCAACTATTAATACAACTCCCAAATGGGGAATTTCTGATTACAGAGATCACAAACCTCTCAACTTATAGGGGGGCAAATTACAGAACAAATAAGTCTGCTCCAACTCTGGTTGAAATACAAGTACAGTTGGTTTGCTTTCTCTTTACCTTTGCCCAGATGCTCTGAGTACCACCAAAGTGTTCCAAGTACCACCTGACAGTGGTTCAACCATTGTTACTAGTACCTCTGGTTGAGAACACCCGATTGATACCACTATAATCAAGTTATAGAGATGTCTATGTATTTATCATATATTAATCTAAACAACAAAAACTAATCATAATTGTTAAAATATTAAAAGCTGGAAGATACACTTACAGACAGTTAGTAAAAGGTACTTTAAGAAAGCACTGTATTCATGATTTCAGTAATTGAAACTATCCTTTAAAAGTAAGAGGCAAAGAAGAATGGTAAAGAGGAAAGGAATTGATTTGCAACCTAAAATCTAGATTAAAGTGAAAATGTTCTCTTTATGGTCCAAATCATTTACCGTGAAATAATAATCATAACTTTCACAGAAGTTGTATTACATAAAAATAATAGACANGATCCACGCAACCTATATACATACGAAATGCGTGAGTATTTCCATTATAAGCACAATGCACATGCTTGAACAGGAAGGGTACTATCCTCGCACGTACAGACTTTTGGATGGCATGTTTGTAAATTTCTCTACAGATGAGAAGTTCTGCTTGTAGGATGTACAGAAGTCTGGCTATGGTCTAATACTGAGATCGAGCACTTCACAACAACAGCATCACAATTATTAATATCGCTGTAGTCTCACTCAGAACCCTGCTTTCAAATTTGGTAATAAGACTAGTCTGCCATGGACCAGAATTTGGAAGGAAGTCTTATAATTAGCTGCTCAATACAGCTAATTATACTGCTATGGCGAAGATCCTATAGACTTATTATTTACTAACTCCTGGAGTTTTATCATTCTGCTCCAGGATTTATACTAAGATTATTGCAGTGATGCCCCTATTTACCTCCCTTTCCCTCCATTTAATAGAGGGAGGACAAGGGGAAGAGTGCTGAGATNCTATTCCCGGTGTTTCACTGTACAACAATTAAAAAAAAATATTCATATGAACAAGGAACACCATTGAGGGTTAAAAAGTAAGTAAATTCTGGGACTTTCTAAAACCAAGAATTATGTCACTTATGCCACGGGACTACATGACACATGCGCAATTTTTGACTCTTCATTCCTGTATGAACCTCTAATGAGTCTTCGGTTATCATTGATGGACCTTGCAACTAAGGTAAGTAAGTAAATTAAATGAACAACACTAGCAGGCTCCCTGCAAGGAGTAGCTAGCCTGGATCAGCATTGTTCATTTACACCCCATTCACATTACCTCAAATTAGCAGTCTTTTTTGAGGAAAAAGCCGCCTGCAGTGAAAAAGCCAGCTTCTAAACTCAGTGTGAACGCTCCATTTACAGAAAGCCAGCTACTGAAAGCTGGTGTTCAGAGCCTTCTTAAAAGAAGGTGTTTTGCCCTCCTATCTGGCTTTTTCAGTCAGTGTGAACACTACATAGCTGGCTTTCCTCTCCCATTGTGTTTGTACAGTNCTGATTGGCTCACACAGTCGGCTATTTCCAGCACAACACTGCCTGTCTCCTCCCCTCATGTAAACATACAATCACAGCCAATTACAGCACATTTTCTGAGTAATGATGTTTACTGGTAGCAAAAAGCGGGGTTCAATGTGAACAGTGAAGACCGTGCGTTTTTACAAAAAAAGCTGGATTTTTCAGCTAATCTGAACGGTCCTCTTTTCACAGCCCCTCCAATTTCCCCAGCTCTACACCCTGACNCTTAAGCCAGCTTTTTTAAGGCTGGTAAGGTGTACTGGATATTAAAATCAAGGCCAATAAATAGCTTAACCTTGCCTTCATATAGAATGATGGAGATGTTGAGCCCAGATTTATTTTAAAAAATATGTCTATTTTACGTACAAAGATGATGTATCACCACCACTAATACCCTCTCCGAGTCTTTAATGATAATATGAAGTGTAGATAATGGGAACGAATACTCCTAATAGTTTTTGACATCTTTTATACTTTAAAGGGTAAGCATGATCTTCCACTGGATACATGTAAGCTATCTAGGCTGAGTTACATTCCCTCTAATAATTCCTTCCCTTACATATTCTAATACCCCCAAACCTATGGTGTTTATGAGAACAGAGGGAGGTAGTTTATTACACAGAACAATTCATGTTTCCATGGCAATCCGCAGGCCCTGGGTGCTATAAAAATAACCCGACTTCCTTGATAAATTTCACTGGGTTGATGGTAGGAGTGAAACTTAACAGCCCTTAAAAATAGGTTGAAATTTACATATCAGCCTGAGTAAACAGAGAGCGAAGTTTAAGTTAATGCACTTCTTTTCCTCTGCACGTTGTTCTCTTGGTTACCTAGTAGCTCATTCTTCTGTAAAAGGCTTATGCCGCTATAACAGCCAAGTGAATAGATTTTTTTTTCAGATGTTGTTCTATAAACCCAGAGAAGAGAGGAATCGTGAGACAGCAGNGCTAATTAGACAAATTTTAGCAGATGATTAATGACCGGTTGTTGCTTTTTGTGGTTTATGAATCTAATCTAAAGCTTCCGCTAGGATTCTTGAAGTTTAAAGTTCACGGCAGCAGTTTTCTATGTAGCTGCTACAAAGGGGAAATCTGAAGGATGGTTCTTAATAGCATAAATATTTCTGTGCAATGGCTGNTGAAAGTAGCCAATGAATGTACTTAACTGATTGAATATGGGTTGCAGCATAGCATAGCACTAGCTGGATAAACTACTCATACATGGGTGTAACTCGGTGGTTCCCAAACTGTGCGCAGCTGCTCCCAGGAGTGCAGCAACGCTTTACCTGGGGTGCCACGGCCCTGCCGAATTACATAGTAAGGGCTGGCAGCATGATATCTGTGATGCCAGGCCTTAAATTCTTCCTACAATTTAGCAGAACATAACATTGTGTAGGACATACACAGTGTTATGTGTCACCTGGACGGCTTACACCACGGGAATCCTGACTATAGGCATAGTCATGTGATCCCTTCCACCAGATATAATCCAGGGCTGCCAACTCTCCTGGCATCTACAGGAGAGTCTTTTTCATTGTAGAACAATGTCTTAGATCGGAGCTTGANATCACATCACCAACAACCAGGGCTCGAAGTGGGGGTGTATACGGGGGTATGCCATACCAGCATTGCTCCTACTGATGTCATTGAAAAAACCTCAAATCCCCATTGACTTCTATTATATTCTTTGTTTCTATACCGTCACTTCTTAATGTCCATACCCCCACTTCTAATTTTCTACTTCGACCACTGTCAACAACCTCCATAAAATTAGACCCAGTCCAGTTTCTTACTTCACTTATTGATTGTTTGCTATGGGCAACATCTCCNCTTTTCAATCTCCCTGCTTAGTAAATTTAGGCCAAGGTGTCAGTGCTGCGGGTGGCACCTATGGACTGTAAAAACAAAAATACACTAGCAGTCATGCCGGTACTTGATCTCGGTTCTTCTCCCTGACAACGTCAATGTATTTTTTAATGACTGTCAATGAGAGGAACTGAGATCTGATCTGCCTGAATGATTACAGGGCAGGCACATCAGTATCGCNAGTACTATGGTGCACCTGGTACTTTAAGCGAAGAAATGCAAAAAGTGAATGAGAGGCAGGAAAGAAGAATACAACAAATTAGTGTGAAAAGTAGATAGTCTAAAGTGACAAAGGCATTGAAAAGAAGGTGACAGGTACAGAAGCAACGTGAGGAGAGCAAGCTGTAGGACGTGAGTAGAGAATATAGAAATGAATGACATTACAGAATGCAGGGTGGGATTTAGGTTACTGATAACCTGAAAATATAACATTAAACAGGAAAAGAAAGCAAGCTGGTATGGAGAGATCAATTGGCAAATGGGCTGAGGGGGATAGGAAGATAGGCAGCTATACAGAGTTACTGAGAGATGCAGATTTAGAGGACAGGGGGAGAAGAGTTGGAGAGACCAAAAAGAGATGACTAAAGAGAGCACAGGTTTTTGGGGTTCGAGATTCCAGGGAATTTAATAAGCTTTAAACACCCCCCCCCCATCCACAGGTCACTCGAGCGCCTATAGAGACCAAGGAATGTAGATTTAGGATTTAGGCTACTTGGAGAAGTATTTCTGCAGTACTCATATTGCTGATGTGGTTCGCAACTGCGAAAACAAAACAGTGATCCTCCACACATCCCCCATTTCTCTACCCTGAACCTCCATTTCCTACAAAGTAACCCCAACGATCCACACCCCNCAGCCTAAACCAAACCCGCTCCTCCGAACAGCCTAATACCAATTATCCCATCCCTGCAGCCTAATCCCGACCATCCGTTCCCTGCAGCCTAACCCTAACCCTCAGTTTCCCGTTGCCTAACCATAACCCATCCAATCCTGCTGCCTAACCATCCCCGTTGCCTAAACCTTCTTTTCCCACTTCCTTGCCCTAACCTTCCCCTCCCTGCTGCCTAACCCTAACCTCCTCCTGCTCCGGCAGTAGCTGTCAGAGTTGATATTAAGAATTGGTATTATAAATGGAGTTGTATCCCTTTTGGCATACAGCTTAATTCATAAAAATGAATTTTGGCGTAAAGACTATATCGAAATAGATACAGCCATCATTTAGCTGTTGGCTGAAGCTATGTTAAAAATGGGACGTTCGCAGTGGAAAATGCAAATTGCCNTATTATATAGACACTGTCATTGTAGAACAAAAAGATGTGAAGAAGAGAAGTACAGGTGTACCATGTCATCAATGAGTTGAAGACTAAATTCAATTCTGTATTTTAGGGGACATCAGCTTAAGCTTTGACTACAGCATCAAATTACCGTAGTTAAAGAAAATTAACAATCAAACAGGTTTTAAAATAAATATATTACAAATAATTCCCATCTGGTATTTTCCTTTATTTATAGAAGAGCACATTTAAAGTCGTTTTGAATTTTTTGTATTTTATAAATATTATATATTTTTTCTGACACATTGAGAAGTTTGTCTCGATGTCTGGGGAAGTATCTCTATTTAACAGTATATTCATTTCAGCACCATTAGTTTCTTGCTTGCAAAGGATGATGCATGCTTAAGCTGAGTACACTACGTCTATAAAGTCAGGTTTTATGGCTTCTTGATGACTTTGAGAAAACTGCTTTACAGTTTGGATTTTGTTCATCCACACTTGACTCTTATGTTGTTTCTCAGGTAAATCATTATAGGCTTGCTCAGCTTTGAACTTATTAATCTTTTTCACAGATTGGGTCAGATGAACAATACCTTTACATGTATGATATTGTTTTATGTTCATATGGAACATTGGATTAACAAATCCATATCATTTATTATGTGTTAAAAATCAGTGAAGATGGTACAAGTGTATCTATCTATTGTGTATAAGCTGTAATGTGCTCTTAAAACAGACATATTTTGGTGAATGTGTTGGTCAAGTTGATAATGTCAAGTTGACTTCATGAAGGAATCTTAAATCTTCATGAAAGAATGGGAGCAAGAAGACTAGTAGTTTCATGCAACAATGTCTGTAGATCTAGATCCTAGATCTGCATCCAGTATCCACCATCAAAGAATCTGGTTTTAGAAGATTAGTTGATATCATATGTCCATGCTACCAAATTCCAAACTGGAGAAGGTTCAACTTGCTCTTCTGGCTTGTTTGGTTTTCATTAATGCTATTTTTACTTAACTCCTTTAACTTTAATCAATCTTATGTCTTAAAAACATATAGGGTTATATTTACTAAACTGTGAGATTGCAGTAAGATTTAAAAGTGGGTATGTTGCCCATAGCAACCAATCAGAGCAACCAAGTTCACATTCTCCAGTGTGTAAAATGAAACAGAGCTTGAATCTGACTGGTTGTTATGGGCAACTTCCCACATTTCCAATCTCACTGCAAATCTCACCGCTTAGTAAATATACCCCATAAGGGCCGTTTCAATGCCGCTTCGAGCAGTATTTTCTCTCTTACGCAAATAGCTTAAAAGAGAAAATCTGCATCTTTTTAGCTTGTGGTTCATATAGCTGTGTATAAATGGACACAATCATCTCTCTACCGCAGTAGACAGGAAAAATCGTGCAACCGTTTTTTATTGTCTTTGTGCCTGATTGAATCGGCCCCATAGTCATGGTAATGAACATTGTCCAGGATTATGCAATATAATTCAGCAGTTGGTTGATGCTGGAAGACAAAGCCATCCTACTGGGATGTAATGTTTTACATTTCCTCCATATTCTCCACCTTCTGCAGTATAGACCTGCCGTTTGTCTCTCACTGTCATTTGTTAAATCCTTACCACAGGGCATATATGATTATTCCCCTATAAATCTATTGTGGAATGTGATTTTCCTAAGGAGGTTTGGATATATGGTTGCAAAATAACGAAAAACTATATTGAAATAACATTAGAGGGAGAAGGAATATATGAAAATGAAAGAAAAAAAGGCTGCCATAAACTTAGTGTATTATGAAATTATTGCTCTTTAGTACCCTAAAGAATAACTCCAGATATTTGGATTAAGCATGGGACTTGATCCAGACTTACGTACTTTTGAACTTACAAGAAAGTGGGTAAAACCATGTTGAATTGCAGGAGGGTAAAATGAATGTCAGTGTTTGCATGCAGGGAGAATACTTTATTGCAGCTAATGAAATTTACCTCCCCTGCAATTCAACATGGTTTTGCCCACTCGCGAGTAAGTTTAATAGTAAGTCTGGATCCAGTCCACAGAGTGGTTTTAACAAATGTCCAACATATCTAATTTTTTTTTTAATCGCAACTTAACTTTCATTTCTCCCTTTTGTTTTGTATGCTGTGGAATTGGTTACATCCTCTGTTACAAGCCCTAGAAAGACATCATAATCACTAGAAAAATATCATTAGAGTTGACTTGTATAAGCTAAAGTGAATATGGTAACATATAGCTTTTTCTCATTTTCCCCTGGCATAGCATAACATTCAAGTTGCAAAATAAACACTTGTTAGAGGCATCTCTCATGGTGAGGTTTCCAGTTGTCTATTTTTTAATTAATTAATGCATGACCTTTAGATGACTATGAAAAGTCATATCTGCATATTCGCTGATGGCTCTAAGGTTAAAAAAAAAACAGAACAAAATAAACAAAAAACAATGTAATAGAATTCTTGTTGGATGTAAATATAATTTAAGGGGACTTTTAGTATGCAATGTGCAAACACAATTAGTTTCACACTTCCAAGCTACAGAACCTGACTATGCACTATATATCTTCATACAGGGCCGAATCCAGGCTGAAACATAAAAACCCATAAAAACACTGTATAAATCAACACATATAAAGGAATGTGCAATTAGACAAAAGAAAACACAGCTGGTGCAGCAGGTTTATGAACCGCAGGAGGGCGCCTCTACTGTCTGGTGCAGCTGCTTGAAGACCATGTTGCCACTGCGGAGGAAATACGTAAGTAAATTGCTGCTTGCAGGGTATTAATTATACAGATAGGTATCTATATAATTACAATCATAATTTGTTGGTGAGCGGTGGTTAGAACTGGTTCCCTTCCCCAACTTGGCTGGTTGTAGGATTTTAAAACACCACAGTACAAAAATTTAATAGCTGTTGAAGACAGCAGGAACAAACAGGGGACAGAGAGTGTGAACTGGGCGGATTAGAGAGTAGGAACAAGGTAAGGAAATATATATCTTTTTATTATATTTGTTTTATCAATTTTGGCCAATGTAGCCAACAATATGGAGTCATATTAGATGCGGAAGGCGCTTTTGGTGGCACAGGACTCTCACAGTACCCCACTTTGGCCTTTACTGTACCCTCACTTCACGGTACCCAGCTTTTCATAGGTATTTAATCCTCTCTCCTTTAAATCAACGCTCTTACCTGCTGTTTTCTATGAAACCAATAGGCAGCGGTTTCTTTTTTTTTTTTTTCAAAACAATGCATTTTTATTACAAGCATATTTTTGTTCCAACCAATACTTTTTGACAGCTCAGATATAAATGTCCGACTCACTGCTATAAATATGCACCAAAGCAGAGCCTGCTCCTCTGAAGGGAAAATGATTTCTTTTGAAGAAGCACATTTTTATTTGAATCAACCGATTCCTGAACTAATATAAATATACATCTGTACTTCCTGTATAAATGATGGATATTTTATTCCACGAATCCCTCTGACTTGGATATATTTCCTATGTCGTGTGGAATGTCAGTTGAACCCAATTTGAGATGACCATTCTTTTTCTTTGGGGGATTAATTTTGTTTATTCTAATACTATAAAAGGGAAGACGAGCTGACATACAGATTACATCAATCTAAAGTAAATATAAAAATTCTAAACATATTTATAGGTTTCAGTATTGTAAAAGAACATGCTATGGTTCATGAGCAGAAATATATAAGACATCTGCAATACCCTAGGTATGTTCAGGTCAGAAAGTACATCAAGTTCCTGGTTTATGCAAACGGGGACGGTTCAAGTTTCCAATCAGTAATTTCATTTCCAGCAAATATATTTATTATTAATTATTTAAAATAAAAATAAAAATTCTAACACCCTAGGGTATATTTACTAAGCAGGGAATTTGCTGGGGAATTGAAAAGTGGGGAAGTTGCCCATAGCAACCAATCAGATTCGAGCTCTCAGTTTCATTTTNCANACTGGAGAATGTAAGCTCGAATCTGATTGGTTGCTATGGGCAACATCCCCACTTTTCAATTCCCCAGCAAATTCCCTGCTTAGTAAATATACCCCCCTGTACCATTAAAACAAAAAAATAAATAAACTGCTTGCACCATTTATACCTGCATTATTTAGAAAGCAACAAAACATCATTTGCATGCAATTTGCACCAACTATGTGTATTTTTTCCAAAACGTCTTAATATAGGGCTCTATATAATAAACCTGCATTGGGTTTCTAAGCACCAACAGTAAGAAATTATACAAGATATATGACACAAATTTCCTGCCTCTTTGTACCATAAATTTTTCCTTTGCCATATTTTAAACAGCACCAATGTCCAGAAGTACAAAATATAGGAATGGATCCAGATTACATTTGATAGGGTAGTATCACAAGTTGCATGCATAAAACGCCTAAATCGTGGCATTTGGCATTCTCATGTGCAGATGTTACAATCAGATCTTCAGGTGTACGGAACTTAGTTCTATACCTATGAAGGTGGGGTCCTAAGGTGGGGTCCTGAACCTATATGTGTCCAGATCTTCTCATGGTAGATTGGAGACATGGAGGAGTTCACTCCCTTTACCATGCAGAATTCCAAGCCTAGATCCGGTTCATAGTGGGCATCAATAGTGTAGGGAAAAGCTAACAAAGGCATATTTTAATACCTCATTTACTAGCTGGATGCAATGAAAAAAAATATGTCCACAGTTCTGTTATTGAGTAATTGTGTGCTAAATTGAAACTGTTAATACAATCTCTTCTGCATCATTGCTCCTAATGTACTGGGGATGTTTATCCCCTTCTCAATGACAAGAGATTCCAGGCTCTGTACCAGCTCTGTGGATGCCGTAGGGTCCGCAGTCGTGTTGTGGATGGAGTAGATCTGCATACAGATACCCTGAGCTGTTAACTCCTCTGGGAGACATATGTGCTTTGTGGACTCAACAGAGGGCTGCATATTACTGCATGCTTTTAGGACAGGTAACTGCGATGTAAATTCCTGTTATATATTAGGAATGGAAAATATAGTTAATGCTTTATAATAGTTTAGTTAGTTAATGCTTGAAATAAGATTCATTATTAAATAGAAATTGTTATATTTTATTTTGTAGTTACAGTTGCTGTACAGGGTGCTTCCTATTAACCTTAAATATTAGCACAAAATGAACTTCATATGTTATTTGGATTGGTCTCACTCTCTACCACTGTAAGTAAACCTCTTATGATGTAAAACGCGTGCATATAATGTTAATGTGTTACCTTTAGATTTATGAAACTTCGTCTTTCGCAAATAAAAAAACTGTTTACAGTTCATCAGGATCCTCAGTTAGGTGTCTTCCAACCTCTACATGTTTCGGATGTCTTTTGGACGCTTCCTGGAAGACATGAAATGGGACAAACAGAGCAAGCAACAAGTTATGTCCAAACACACCATGACTCAAATGCTGAAGATTGTCCTCACCTGATTTATATGTGATTCAGGCATTAAATGTCATTCCAGGTCTATATAAATGCCATGTATATGTCATGGATAGTGGCTGTGCATCTACAAAAGCCCTTTGATTGTCCAGTTCATATAATAACGTATAGACAGCAATGAGCTTATTTAGACTCACTCCAGTGTCTGTACATGATGCCCATCTAGTGTCTTATATAATTATGGATAGTTATTTGTATTGCATATATGAAGCAGTGTCATATATTCCCTCCTGTACTATTCTTCTCCTTAGTTTTTACCCTTTTATGATGGGAATCTTCAAACTTTTTATTCGGTAACTCATTTTGAAGCAGATTGAAAATGAGTGCAAGTGTACATCTGCAATGTGAGGGGTGCAAGTTATCTATTTATTTATTTTATTTTTTTCAAATAAAGAAAGAAAAATTCCTAAAGGCATACGCTAAAAACTTTGTAGGCATCGCATAATTGCACAACCCTTGTAGGTAGGCATACATAGGGAAATAAAATAAAGAAATGTAAAATATAACATTAACAAAACAAAATGAAGTTAGTAACAGATAAAACTGTCACATATTAAAAAAACCATAATGGATATAAAATAAGTAAATAATGCAAAGCAATGTATATAAATTAATATAGACAATAAATAAGCATAAAATTTGTCAAAAGGAGTCACAAGCATGGCAGAAGATACCGG
>JABWIB010000746.1:68142-79406 GCA_016617825.1 Platyplectrum ornatum | reverse complement strand
TGCAATTCAACATGGTTTTACTCTTGAAAAATCTTTCGATTGGACACAATTTGTACCTAGCTTAAGTCATGAGAGTGAAAAGCTGAATCCGGCCCATTGTGGCAGGAGCTTCAGCTCTAACATGGAAGCGTCAGAGCCTGTCACACTGTATGTGTGTCAGTGTGACAGGCTGGCTGCGCTCTTTAGGGGAATCAGGGAGGGCGCTCTATATGACATATTGTAATGCACTGTCATTGTTACACACTGGGGCATTTATGTTGGTAACTGTACAGAATATTTGAACAAATGACAGCAGACTTCTGTGTACTGTCCAAAAATGCAGCAGAAGTTTCGGAAATAGCATCTGATTGTTTGATTAGTTTCTTTGGGAGCACCTAGTTTTTGGTGTCAGCAATGGAACAATATCTTGTTCTTTTTCAGTGTGTACTTTGTGTACTATGTAGTAGAACTGCAGATTTTATCAGGGATCTCAATTTCATCGTGCTTAGAGCTATAAATGCAGAGATAGAGAAGGTCTGGAGCTGATCCTTAATCTCGGAGAAAAGTCCTGAGTTACCTACAGTATTAAAAACAAACAAAACAAAAATTGTCTTTGGAGCCTATTAGTATTTTTATGTATAGAGAGGGATACATTGGGATGAACTCCTTTCTGCTGCATTCATAATGTACACACAGGTGAAGGCGGAAATCCTGCATCTGCAGAATATATTTAAGACTTTATGCTGCAAATACAATAGTGTACATTAGAAGGTTGAACATGACTATGGGGCTAATCCAGAGTTGCACTTGTACCTTTTCTTTAGATACAAGCACACACCTTAGTAAAACTATGTAGCAATTTGAGGGGAGTATATGAGTTTTAATTCTATTGCATGCAGAGACAATACTTTGCTATTGCACAAAGATCACAAATGTTGCATAGCTTTGTGTTTCATTTGTAAGTTACAGTTGAGCTAGGAAAGTTCACCTTTCAAATCTAATTCTGTTTTTACTGTTTATACATGCCTCCCCTGCAGTACAAATTTTGGTTTAGCCCAAGTCTGCACCTAATTTGCTCTTACTTCCGAACTCTGGATCAGCCCTTATGACTAATACTAGAGATCAGAAAACTGTGAACAATAAAGAAAAAATTGTAGAGAGAATAATCAGAAACTGCAGAGGATATCCAGAGAACAGAAAGACAACAGAGAAAATCATCAGAAATCAGAAACTGCAGAGAATATCCAGTTTACATTTAGCTGCCTAGAAACACTGGAGGTCAGGACACTGCAGAGGATAGCCGGAGATCAGAAATTGCAGAGGATATCCAGAGAACAGATAATTGCCTAGGGACACTGGAGTTCAGGAAACTGCAGAGGATAGCCGGAGATCAGAAAACTGCAGAGGATATCTTGGAATCAGAAAAACTTCACTGCATGGATTTGCTTCCAAAAAGCAGAACCATACAGAACTGCCTACAGCAGATCCACACCTTAATCTGCATTCCTATTCCCGACCCACATGCAGGGTTAAGGTATGCATATTTTCTGGAACATCTTAGCATATGATACAGAGTTCCGTTGGTTAGGGGATCTTAGCATAACATCTGTAGGAAGCATGTGCAGAATTTAGGTAGGTAACAAATTGAACAGCTAATTCTACAGACCTTGTTATAAACTGTTCTAATTCTGTCAAATATAGGTCAGAGCAGCTATAACTGGATTAAAGAAGCAAGGAAAATAACTGCTATGCTTGATAAGTATAGTATGCTATGCTTGATAGCCTCCCATCAGAAGTGGTGGAGGCTAATACAACAGAACAGTGTAAGCATGCTTGTTATAAATATAAGGGTATTCTGAGTGTCAAACAAAATAAAGAATAAAATAATGTCAGCATAGTTTTAAATACACAACTAGTCAGAATGGTGGGGCCATGTGGCTCTTATTTGCCATCACTTTCTATGGACGAGATTCAGATCTTTAGGCACTAATGGCTTAAGCTTGGATAAAAAAATGAACCTATTTAAGGAATTGGAAACCACCATACACTGTACAATAATTGTATGGTTTAAGCTTTTAAAGTGGGTCTTAATGGCAGGATTATTGGAAGTGCCCATACACTGAACGATTTTTTACCTAAAAAAACTATTTCAGTTTGTGCAGACCAAAAGAGCAAAAAACGACGGTTTTTGAACAGTATTGGTCGATCGTTTGAAAAAATCGTTCCCATACATCTAAACTGTTCTGTAGTTTTAGCCTCCACCACTTCCGATGGGAGGCTATTACACTTATCAACTACCCTTTCAGGGATGTAATTCTTTCGCACATTTCCCCTGAACCTGCCACCCTCCATTTAATACGCATGCCCTTGCGTTGTACAACATACACCTCTTTCTTTGAAAAGAGGTCTGAAACAAAATAGAGAATAAAATTTAATTAATAAATACACAATGGGGCAGACTGGATGGGCCATGTGGCTCTTATCTGCCATCACTTTTTCTATATCTTAGAAATAATTCCCACAATGAATGTAAAGAAAATTCTTACAAGTCCTGCGAAGAAAAGTTCTCAAAAGATTCTCAATAAAGTCAAGAACGGTTTCTTTTGTTTCTGTGTGTTTCTTTACAGTTTTTCTGGACTATTCACAGACAGTCTTTTCCTTTCCGGCTCGTATTTTCCAAATAAAAAAGGGAAAAAACAGAAGATAATAGTAAAGTACGTCCTTAACTGTATTTGACAGAAAATTGAAATTCACTCACATTTCCATTTCTTTGTTCTGAAGCATAAAAATATACCACTTTCTCTTGGCACTCCTCTACTCAAAGCACCTCCTGTTTTCAGCACCCGCTCACCGTCTACAGGACGGTATGTCTTCCAGAATATAGTGAAAAAAATGGAAAATTGCACTCATTTAATATTCTATAAATATTTGCTCATCATATATATCTTATCCTCCATCTGTTTATTCCATCTCTTTATATTATTACTCCTCCAAAATTTTCTTAAAGCTATCACAAGGCAAGAGGGAGATAGATGCAACCATCCTGTGCAGACTAGTAACTGGTTTCATTAAGGAACATACACTGTTTCTACTCACACTTTATCTCGGTTTATTTGCATGTNGTATGAGTAGATTTCTTCTTATAAACCTCAATGAATGAACAACCACTTCATTGCTATTTATTCATTCTAAAAAATATATCATTAAAAACAATACCCACTAATATCCTGTTCACATTACCTTTTTTTTATAATGGGTTGCAGTGGAAAAGCCGACTTCAAAACTCAGTGTGAACGCTCCATTTACAAAAAGCCTGCTACTGAAAGCTGGTGTTCAGAGCCTGCTTTTTAGAAGGTGTTTTGCCCTCCTATCTGGCTTTTTCAGTCAGTGTGAACANTACAAAGCTGGCTTTCCTCTCCCATTGCGTTTGTGCAGCACTGATTGGCTCACACAGTCATCTGTTTCCAGCACAATACTGTCTGTCTCTCCCTCCTCCCCACTCCACTCATATAAACAAACAATCACAGCCAATCACAGCACATTTTCTGAGTAATGATGTGTACTGGTAGCAAAAAACAGGGTTCAATGTAAACAGTACAGACACTTTTTTTTTTACAAAAAGCTGGCTTTTTCAGCTAATCTGAACGGTCCTTTTTTCACAGCCCCTCCAATTTCCCCAGCTCTGAACCCTGGCTCTTAAGCCAGCTTTTTCAAAGCTGGTAATGTGAACAGGGTATAAGATAACTCAAAGCAGGCACATAAGCAGGTCAAGGACGCAGAGTACTTCTCCATAGGCTGCAATCAAGATCTAATGATCAAACCAACACTTTCTCAAAGCTTTTAACATAACTGTCTTTTGAGAACTTTTCTTTGCAAGAATTGTGAGAATTTTCTTTGCATAAATTGTGGGAAGTATTTCTAGATATATTGTAAATAATGATGTTAGTTTACTAGATAACTGATAGAAGTTACACATGGGGTGCTTGCACTAATGATTTTAAGGAATTAGGTGATAAATTTTAATTAAAATATGTTGGAGAGTATGTTATTGGTATAACCAACATCAGCATGTCTCCAGGCTACAAACTTAATACTAGAAGGCTGGATCCAGACTTAAAAGCATAGTGTTCCAATACCACTCATTCCATATGAGCGAGTGCTACTAGCTTCCACACACAAGAGGTTACAGTTAAGTGTGTATAGAAGTTTGGCCACATCTGTTCAGANCCCTACCTTAAGTCCTATGCACGCAGTCCTATGCAAAGGTCATCATATGTAAGGAAATCTGTATGACAAAACCCTCAGCACATTCACAATGTACAATTTAANTGACTCCCATATCCCACCAAGGCACACTCCACATACACTATCCGTATGACCAGCATTTTGATCATTCCCGGGTGCACGGCACAGTGCGATCTGACAGCTGATTTACACATACTGCATTTCTAAATCAGCTATTGTTACAAAGTCTGGATCTGACCCATTTCTATCACAAGTTCAGGGTTTATATAGCAGTATTTATCTTTCATTGCTTCATTTCAAAACTAAATAAAAAACTGTGTTTTAAAAACTAAAAAAAAGTGTGTTTTATATAAGCATAAATGTGACAAATTCTCTTATGACTTCCTTCTGCAATCTGCTGTATCCTCTTTGGAGTACAGTTCATACTCATATCTAATAAGATTTTGCCTGGGGCTCAGTAGTGTTTTAAACTGACCCAAGCTGTGGAGCAACGTGAAGTAGAGGATAGTTACTATAATTGATTCAAATAACTATTTCACAACTGCTAGAAACCTGGCGGATCCATGCTGCGGTTCTTGTGGTCTGAGACATATTACTGAATATCATATATGAATAACATATCTCTATGTTGAGATAAATGTGAGAAGGTTAAATGTGATTTGGATGTTTTTCTAAAACCTGCTTTGCATGACCCACTTTTAGCATTCTGAAGAGGTAGGCACACACAGTGTGTTGCTCATCATTAACAAACAGCAATAATGTTTATAAGTGGCCTACACGATACAGCGCATAAAAGTCATGTTGTTCAATGTATTATTTATAAAAATACCTGTATTTATGCTATATTGAGCGTGAAGAAAAATCATAGAAAATATTCCATGCAGTGCAAATAGCTTCAGTCAGTAAGGAAATGAAAGTAATATGAAGGAGATGTGAGGGTGACAAGCTAGTTATTATACTGTATGTTTTGTACATTATTGGATAGCCAGGAGTGGTATAATATGAAATAAGCTGTAGAGATTAGAACATTTTCCCAGCAACAGAATAATAGGTATATAAAGATAAGTTTCATTTTATTAATGTTAATCTAGATAATTTGAACATTGGTTTAGATAAAATAACATGTTTCAAGTATGATAACAATAGTTGTTCTAAATTACTTTAATAATGAAAATGTTCTATNCAATATATTTTTTTATTGNTTTTTGTTAATGTTGTGTTTTGTATCACAGAAGGCACCCTGCCGGCAGAGGAGTAAAGGCAGCACATCTGTCAATCACAGGGACATGCGCCCTGCCCATCCAATCAGAGAATTAGGCTGACTCTCTGATTGAATGGTCAGGGCGTCTGTCCCTGTGATTGACAGGTGCTGCCCCAGCTTCTCTACCAGTGCATCTAATAAGCAGGGCGCATTTTTGTTTTGAGGGGGGGATCCGTTCCAATTGCCCTGCGAATGTATAATACAGGCAGCAGTACAACCTCTGGCTTTCAATGATACACAGAATCATTATTTTGTCTTGCACTCCTGTTGAATGGAGAGAAGACAACGTTCACTTGACAATATTGCATCCTTGTGTTTTTCCTAATTCTCATAATTCCAATATTGCTCAAGGTCTTGCATTGACAAGACAGGACTTGTCCTCCAAGGTAGTCAATGATTTAATAACTGCTAAATTCAAAGGTCAATACTCTCTTTTAATTCTTCTGGATGTCTCTGCTGCTTTTGATATTGCTGACCTCTCGCTACTCATACAAATGTTACAGTCACTAGGTATTCAGGACACAACTCTTTTGGGCATATACAGACTTTATATATATAAAAAAAACATCTTTGTCCAAGAATTAAACTGGAACTTTCTTTTCTCTTCTTACATCATCAAGCTCAAGATAGCCAATCTCTGAGGTATATTTGTATTTTGTGTCCTTGATTACTCTTTGAGATGTTTATTTGCATAATTTTATATAAGCATTATTATTTTATTGAATACATTTTTCATAACAATTAAAGCGCTTCAATCTGCTTGTTTAAATTTATTTGCTTAGAGGCTAGTCACCTCTTGATAGCTGCTAATTGTTGTGGATATATCTTTTTACCTTGCCACTTCTAGATATAGTTACAAGCGCTCTGTTGAATTTTTTGTGTGATTTGCATCCTATTTATCAAATTGCTCTTTCAGTGTTGAATTCTCTTTATCCAACTTCCCTGCTCTTCCCCTGTGTGTTGGAGTACCACAAGGCTCAGTTTTAGGTCTATTGCTTTGCTCTATCTATACCATTCCATTGGACAGATAATAAATTCCTTTGGATTTCAGTATTATCTCTATGCTGATGATACACAAATATATAATTAAGTGCATATATATTGGGACATCAGCGCAATTCCCTTATTTTTGGCTCTATACACTACCACCACCACAGTGAATTTAAACAAATAAGACATGTCTTAACTGCAGACTTTCAGTTTTAATTTGAGGTTATTTACCACCAAAATAAGTAGACAGTGAAGGCATTACAACGGTTTGTATACGTGCTTCCAAATTTTTGAGGGATCAAAAGTAATGGGACTAATCAACTGTTTGAAGACCCGGAAGACCACAGAAGACCACTGGCCAAATCAAGAACACTGTCCAGGAGGTAGGTGTATATGTGTCAAAGTCAATAATCAAGAGAAAACGTCATACGATTGAAGGGTTTAGAGGGTTTACCACAAGATGAAAGCCATTATTGAGGGAAAACAGGAAGACCAGATTTGTCTACAAAAGCCATTGCAGCAAAAAAAAAATCCTATGGACAGATGAGACAAAGATCAACTTATACCAGAGTGATAGAAAGAGAAGAGTATGGAGAAGAAGGAACTGCTCATGATCCCAAACATACCACGTCATCATTGAAGCATGGTGGTGGTAGTGTCATGGTGTAGGAATGTATGGCTGACAATGGAACTGGTTTAATTATTTTAAACCTCAGACCGTAATTGACTGCCAATAATTAGCAACAAAGTTAAGGTTAGAGTTAGGATTGTTTAGTTTGTTCCAATAATTTTGGTTCTTCCCCAAAAGTGAGAGGCACATATAGAAAATGTTGTAATTCCACGAGTCGACCACGAGTCCGTAGGGTAACTCCTTGCTGACAGCATGGAGTTACCCTACGGACTTTTTTTGCTCACTGGTGATTGATTTATTAAGGTAGTGACTAGGGTATGTATTAGGGTGTTTTAGCCCAGCACAGGTTAGGTTCCGGCCGGGGTCGCCCTTATCGGGGTGGTAGCTCCGTTATCTGACAGGTAGGGCCCTTAGTAAGTTAGCGAATAGTGCAGGGGCATAATAGGGGCATGAGTAGGCTCTGTTATGGTTATAGAAAAAACCCCATAGCACTGTGTACTTGGTCCCTGTCTGATTTTACTTATTTTGTCATGTTGATTTTTTGTGCACCAATTTTTGTTTGTTGGCTCTTTTAATTATTTAATTAAAAGTTATATTTTATGGTATATTTCTCTTACCAGCAATTATTCAGAGGGAATTCTATTTGAATAGTGTGGTGTATTTTGGTTATAGTTATTTAGCTGGTGTTACTCAGGTTTGAATTGGATTGTCCCTGAGTTTTGTGATTTTTCTATATTCGGTGATTGACCTTAAATTGC
Organism: Platyplectrum ornatum; assembly: GCA_016617825.1. Classification (NCBI taxonomy): domain Eukaryota; kingdom Metazoa; phylum Chordata; class Amphibia; order Anura; family Limnodynastidae; genus Platyplectrum; species Platyplectrum ornatum. Next base: position 71,542 of record JABWIB010000746.1, on the reverse strand, counting down.
TATATATAAAAAACAAAAAAGAACTCTTCCCCACCCAAATGATTCCATTCCCTCAAAAATCTTTGGTTTCATGCATCATGATTGGGTTATTTTCATAAGAAGAAGAATATTTATTATTATATTATTATTATTATTATTATTATTATAATCCTAGGTTTATTTACAGGTATTATACCATAGCTAGCAACTATGAGAATCCAGACAACAGTTCCAAAATTAGCCTTACCGCATATTTGGTCAAAAGTTAACTCTACCCATTTTGTATAGCTCCACCTCATTTCCAGACCATGATCTGGATTAAGGCTTAACTCTAGTTTAAAATCTGTTAAGACTACATTTGCATTGATACTATAACCCCCAATATAAGGAAAGTTAAATGCAGTGTACAGATACACTTACTGACAAGCATTTGTTTTGTGTACATTTCCAGATTGCCTTCAGCCCAAGCGTTATGTTATGTGAACGCTCAGTAAGCACAGAGTGCAGTATTCTGCATGAAACATTTCATAACCTGCTTTTGATGCTCTATTAAAGATCAGGACAAAATACAAAGTTTAGCTGCACTTTTATATAGTGAATAATTATTTTTATTTATGATTTTTTAGTTACAATAAAGCCTAATAATAATAACAAAATAGTTACCATTATCATTTAGTAACATGGAGCCGCTATATAGGACCAGATCCAGGATCCTGCAGTATAAATATTTATACATGTGCATGTTCAAGTCCAGAAAAATGCTGACACTCAGAGATTATGTTGGACCATTGGGTAGCATTTCAACATAACGCTAATCAAAATGGAAATGCTGCTTATACATTGTGCTGTATTGNAGTGGGTTGTGTCAGTTCACGAGCCTGTGGTCAGCATAAAGTTTGACTTTATGTAGTTAGACACCAGTTGACTGTAGAAATCATGCAAAACCCTATTGTTGGTTGTAGTACAGTAAGGANGTGTTTACATTTCATGATCATTTAAAAGGTATGCAACTGTGAATGCTGTATGGTATATTGATTTAGATATGCCCTGACGCTAGTGCAAATACTAATGGTGATACATAACACATCAAAGAAGCAATAATCCCTTCTATTTCGATTCACAGCAATCAAAAGAATGTCTGTTGATAATGGTCTAGATCAAGACATTCATTTATGCATCATTGAATGTAATCATTGAATGCATATTGATCTGTAATCGAAGGGCAGCCTTATTCAGGCACCCGTGTAATAGCTCCACTAATCATTCCCATCACACCAACAGAATTCCCTTACCTAATGATATGTTTTCTTATTTATGTGGACGCTCTGTTGCGATCTGTTGACATCGAATAAAGCCGTTGAAAGTGGATTGTGAAATAACCAAAATGTACTTTTTATGAACTAAAACCACTATTTGTTAAGAAACATTGTGAGCATGTACATTGGCAGCCACCCTTCCCACCATATAGAACCATATGGTCGTATAACAGGCCAAGGAGCAGGGTGGAGTATTCTGAGTGAATCTCATGACAGTAGTTTGTCCTCACATGTGCGAGACAACCACATGCCCGGTGCATATGCCAAGCAGTTCTGGACATGAGTGAACCAGCAATGTCCCAAATGAAGGAGGGTATGGTTATACCCTCATACATTTATTATGATATAGTTGTTATAAACTATCTTTTACAAAAGATTTTACTTTGATTTGAAGTGATAAGTTCACACATAGGCCTAAATTCACTAAGCGGAGAGTTTGCTGGAGAATTTGAAAGGTGGTGAAGTTGACCATAGCAACCAATCAGATTCAAGCTCTCAGTTTCATTTTGCATACTGGAGAATGTGAGCTCGAATCTGATTGGTTGCTATGGGCAACTTCACCACCTTTCAAATTCTCCAGCAAACTCTCCGCTTAGTGAATGCAGGCCATGAACCATAAATAATGCTTGCCGACATTTGGCAAATAGTCCACTCCAATATCATTTTTTACTGTAATGGCTATATTTTTACTACTACTACTACTATATTGTTTAATAATATGTTATAATGTAACCACTAATTTATTTAATTACATTTCAGGAACATGGGTCACATTTGGTGGGCAAATTTCTGATGAGGTAAGTAAGATCAGATTCAGCTTTAATGTTTTCACAGGTCAAAACTAAATGTTGCACTGAATTTATTTAATAAATGAAAATAGATTTGTATTTACACCTTGAAATGTGTTCTCTGTTATACATGGTTCTGATTATTCTCTTATTGTATGTTATATAGACGTTGGTGAATATTACTTTCCGTTCTGCATCGCGTTTTTGCAACTTACAATTAGTTCTCTATGAACACATTTTCACAACTCGCTATTTCCTACAGGCAAACACATCTCATGACTCCTCCAAACATGTTTCCAGATGCTGTGTACGTCAGTAGAATCTATAGAGAGATGCACTATAATAGTTTGTCTTGTCAGATATTTGTTGCAAGCACAAAATGACAACTGCCTAGCTCTCCCAGGGAAGTTCTCATAACTCCTCAGCATCAGTCAGTCATAAGCAGTTATTGCTTTTGTCAATCTCCAGGTCATCATCTCATCCTCCCAGAAGACCATATTCAAAACCACTTTACTATGATATGTCTATAACAGGAGAATAAAAGCTGCATCGTTTTTACACATCTTACATCTTAATTCCATTGAATGTGATAGTTAAACTGGTCTGAAATAGACTAGATAGAGATGTTAAATGTTTGCAGTTAGTATAGGCTCAGAAATTTGGTTACAAAAATATATGAATGCAGCTTACACCACTGTGACAAATATTGAATGTGACAATAATACACAGTACAAGACAAACAAAAAAGATACAATTCTGCACTCTCTGTATCAACTTGTATATATACCCATTAAATCTGGGATCCTAATACCTTATTGATAATTATTTAAGGTTCTGCCAAAATAAACTTTTATTCATATTACATTACACTACTATATCTAGGGTGGTGCTACCCGAGAACTATAAACCAAGTTTAACAAAAAAAGAAGAAAGAAAAAGAAAGTTCTCTTGGATGGATGCACTCTGGATCCCAGAGGGTCACCCCTGGTGCAAATTGTTATAATTTTAATACATAACTTTTATTAAAAGTCATTAAAAAATATTTGTATGTATCACACATGTGAAGCAGCGAAATATGTTAAAATATAGAATAGAAGGTGAAAGAAAATTATAGTAGGTGATTAAAAGAAAGGCTACGAAGGGTCTCACTAAGTCTCCCTATTATTATTTGGGTTCAGGTTGTTGAGGAGTAAATCACACACTGTTTATAAGGGGTTATTAAAGGAGCATCCAATGGCTTACCAGCCAACACACCCCTCTCAATAATAGGTGAATTAAAATAACAGCTACATAGTGTTAAATAGTATTATTGCCATC